>JAQIVE010000032.1:0-69652 GCA_034698285.1 Sminthurinus bimaculatus
GAACTATGCGTTGTATGTGTGTAAAAGGGAGCTTGTGAAGTATGAAATGAATAAAATATTATAGTAATATATTATACTTATTCACGTCAAGAAAAAACATGGTCGCCTTCACCTCGATTCTGCTAAATACCACCTGTAAAATTTACAATTACCTACGAACCAGAGTTCCTACATTACGAGTACTATGAACTTTCTGCAGAGCATTACAATGAAAAAAATGCATTAGAGTTGAAAATCTATGAGAAAATTAAATAAACGTAGAGATACATACATATAGAACGAAGTACATCGTTGTAACAAGAAAGACAGATTCAAAATCGAGATAATTTTCTTTAAAGTATTAGCCTCGCCGTCACATTCCAGTTTGCATAATTGTGTTGCAGCAAAGAAGGTACATATTTGTGTAAACACTTCATTCTTTTGATGTGATCTGTGATATATCTGCCGTAAATACTTTCGCTTCACAAATTGAAATTATCACAAAGCTTCTAATTCTCCAACTTGGTAATTGCAGGATACATGCTACATGTACAATGTACATAATTCATGTTTATTTTGGCAATTTTGCAAAATTTTAAATGTACTGACTGGGGCAAAAGTAGAGAGAGAGAGGAATTACTATTACTATTAGTATTACATCTTTGCATATGTAGTCAACAAGAGGTAATTTATATGAATATGATAACTAGTGACGATTCACATCGCATATTGTTATTTTTCATCACCATAACAATTATTGTTATCATTATTATGCACTCGGTGCACAAAGAAGCGAATTGCTTGGAAAACAACGTCATTTATCCCCACATTTGTATAATAATTTGTTAAATCAAGTTGAATACACTAATAATAACACGGGAGTAATGCACGTGACATATGTAAGCATACATATTGTTGTAAGAGTTAATTTCAAAACTCGGTACTAATTACTAATAATAATTATTGTAAAAAAGACATTTGTTCATTTGTACTCTCTTCTCTTTGCCAAACAACTGATATTAGCAAGTTAGTTATGACTAGTTGTGAGTCGAGCGGATTTGGTGAGAAAATTTACAAGAATAGCAGTAATAACAATAAGAGATACATATAAGTGGAAGCTTCTCGTCTCTTTCTTCTGTTGTACAAATTTTCTAGCTCTTTGGCAGCACTACTTATATTGCGTTGTATAAATTAATTGTACATAGTTGGTTGGTGAGGTTGATGGTTGATGTGCGTAGCATGGTGAATAATACGTATAGGGAATAGGATAAAATGTTGCAAATACAAATCGTTGTGCAACAACCAGACTTTCGTTCCCTCGCTCGTTCATCCACCTCAAATTTCATAAAAAGGTGAAGATGAATGACATCGTTAGCTGTACTAAAAGAATATGCATAATATATATTTAATGTATATTTATATGCCAGTCAATTTACTATATACTAATGGCATTTCATACCAAACTATTAAAGGTCTCTGCAAAGTATATTTTCTAGAGGCAGTTAGAACTAAGACCATCCCAAGATCCTTTATATTTAGATCGTTCATGGTGTGGTTGGACTATCTCTAGAACAGACACACTGCAAAAACCTTTGAAAGCTCGGGAAGAATGTGTATATTTTTTTCAGTATGCATTTAAAATTAAGAATTCATTATGGTCGTGCCGAGGAGAGTAAGATGCAAAATGTAATGCGTAATGCTGATAATGGACCGACACACGACAGAACTAGGCGGTCAAATGAAAAACGATTGCATCGAATTGCACTTTTATTCTCCTTGTTGAGTCATTTGCCTGTTGCTTATCCTTTTGCCTCTATGTAAATATTTCTACCGCACAATTTTTTCAAATACTATTATTTTTTTCTAGAATATAGATTTCATTATCTGTGTTTATGTATTTTCCTCACTGTATTAGCTACTCATTTCATTTTAAACAGCACATTGAAGTTGAATCAACAATAAACCATATTATGGTTTATTTTATATTATATTATAAACTATTGTATTTCACCATTTGATTTTTTTAAATGCAACAACGTATCAAAAGATGTACCCTTTGCATAGGCAATAGGCAATCAAAGTTTCAAGAGGTGCTCATAAACTTTGTTTAACCTTTCTGTCTTTGCAGACACGAAACATTCAATGATAATGATAGTATGCTTATAAAGTTTGCACCTTCCTCAGATTCAACAGCTAATTTAAATTTTTGCAAAATATTTTGCAATTTTGCTGCAAAAGGAAATAAACCATTGTCACGTTTTGTGTTTAGCACTTTCATGGCAAGCGTTAACACAGAATCCGAAATACTTTTTTCCATTATATTACACGAAAAAATTCTCCCTTGTGAATCAAACAAGAAAAGGAGGAGGAAACATGGAAAAAAACGTGAGGACCATAAAAAATGATCGGAATTATGATCCCTTTTTCGCAAATAAGTGCAAAATGAAGTAGACTCACTTCACTCCTTGAGAAGCGATTTTGTGTGAACAGCCGACAATATTGGAAAGGATTTTCGTTGCATGAAATATATATTATACATACACTTGCATTTTCTATGCTACATGATTTGAAATTAAGTTGCTTTGGAGTTCGTGCACACTTCTACTTACCGTGTTTGCTTGAATCGTGTACTACTGCAGCATGTAAAGTATGCACATGAAATTTTCGCAAATCTGTTGAATGCAGTACTACTACTGTATGCTGCAGCCGAATTCAAGCAGATGCGGTAAGTAGTTTGTACGTTGTTGTGTTGCAAAGCGACTTTGTTGTATATGGCAAAAAAGATGACGAATTCCGCCAGTATGCAAAATGCAATAATCTCACCAATGTACATAAATGATGATAAAGTACTACCTATTTATACCCCAATAAATAATAAGGGTGGTCGGGACACCGTTTATGTATCTCTAAAGATTATTAACTCAGCTATATATAAAGTGTAGGTACATTTTGACGTGTGAGCACAAGTTCTACACAAAAGAAAAAAATAGAGACATGAACTACACAATAAGCTTATTATCTACTTTGGCTTCTCAATATTTTTTACGCTCTTATACAATATTTTACTAACATATAAAAATCTATGCATGTAATATACAAATTCCCTCCTTCGAATTGAAAAGGATCCCCCTACGCATCAAATTATATATTATGGAGGAAGAATCTTTTTAAGTACAATACACTACTTGATAAGAAACATGAGCTCATCAATGTAAATGCAATCTACAAATGCATGTTTCTACACAGCTATTTAGCTGCAACAACATGAAGCACTATGCATGATAAATTAAAAAAAGTTGTATATGAACACTGATTTTATACCCTAATCAAATACGAAATGACATACACTATAGGAAAATGGAAGACGGGTGAGGTAAATAGAGAGATTCCTACATAGACAGAAGAAAACGAATGAAAAGAGTACCAGAGAAAAGAACTGCATAATAAAGGATACGGGTAGTTTGGAGATGTATATATATGCCACATGGTTCTGCAAGCAGCAGTTCCAATGTGGTACAAAGCTTCACACAAAAGAGCAACGAAAGCCAGGGAGAACGAAGGATATCCCTTTATTGTTCTCGATCTCGACTTCATCATCATCAGTATCATCATCATCCTTCTTCATTCTTCCTTGGAAAAAATGCGGCAATAAAACCCGGCTTTTGATGTACAACGTGTATCCGTACATGTATTGTACCTATACAAGGAAATCACTGCAGTGACAAAAAAGAAATGCACCCAACAACCTATCCGAATTCTGTTTACTGCTTAAGTGCAACCTCTTGTTCTTTTCTTCTTATATACAACTATGCATTCTGATTCTGTTGTCAATGTGAAATATTAAAAAAAAGAATGAAAAACTTTTCTTCTTTCCTTTGCAATTGCAAACCTCTTTCAAATCTTCACAATAAAAATAGCAGACGATTTCATGTTTTTCAGAATGCGTAGTAGTTGCTCGGACTTTTGAAGTGCAGATACGACTCCAACACAGCGGAAGTATATGGAAAGGATGGAAAATGCAAAATTGCGAATTTATGTACACATTTATGAACATTTTTGTGAAAAAATTCGCAAAATCGTTAAAGACACATGTATATTTACCTTGATAAAAAGCACAAGCCAAGCTACAACTTCGGCCATTCTACAGTGTCACCCAAAGACCCCGCGGATACAGTAGCGATACTGTGAAGCAAGAGTCTAGCCAAAGACTAGTCTAATGTCGGCAGATGATAAGAGGATAGATTGAGCTGGCTGAGGGAAAGAGAGTGAACGCCACTAAACAATCATCGCGTTGCCATGATGTGACCTTGTTGGGGTATTGACAGTGCTACCAATAGTATTATCAGCAGCACCAACCAAACCCAGCCAAGAAACATCCAAGTCAGTTTCGCACAGAGTATGAAATATGAAAATGTACATATACATAAGCCAGTATATCCTCTACTTTTCTTCAGTAACTTCTTTCTCCCTTTCTCTCCTATATCTAATGCATTATGCCAGGTTTCGTATACACACTCTATCTGCTGGAATATTCAATACAATGTATTTAAACTTTATTTGAAAATACAGTATAGAAATATCTCTGTACATATTATTATGATGAGATTCAAGGAGGAGAACAAAACTACCGGATATCCTACACTGTACATATAGTTGCTTGCAATGTGCTGTATCGTACAATACACTACAATATTTATAGCCGTAAGAGTATTATTTTCCACAATAAACTGCAAATATGTTGCAATTCAAAAGCCACAACTGAATGTATGTATGTACGGTATTGCCGAACACCATAGTTTGCAAATGTATAACTTGTTTCCTGCTTGAAAATGAATGTGAAACGATTTTTGCATAGAACACACTTTGGAAATAACAAGCACTGCAGCATGTGTAAACACCGCAACATTTTATGCTTACATATTGTACACAACAAATGCCAAATTATAGTTATGTACATTTCACATTCAGTGTGCTCACCCTGCCGATGAAACGCCGGTGTGTATAAGTATTATATTTCCTCTTCATAATTTATTTGCATTGCTGGAAAAAACAAGTTAATATGAGCGGAATATATTTTCTTTCAACATACATACACCGATGCCCATATCTCAAGTATGAAAAGAATAATTACTTGTACCATTACTATTATTAGTTGCCATTTTTGCAGAAAAAACCCGGAAAACGGCACAAACTATCCGTTGATTCGCAAGGTAAAAAAGGAGTAACGTTTGAGGTTCACCATATTGTCTTACAATATTATTTTGAAAAAATATGAACAAATTTGCATTTTGCATACGATTTCCCAAATAAAAAGGCGTCAAGCTTTCAAAACCAGCTGAAGACTTCATATCACTCATCTGTGCATGTGGATGAAAATACATGTCATCAATCAGTCCTACTAGGCATGATTATGACTACAAACAGATTTTTAACGCAGCCAAAAAAGATAGTACCAAAGAACATAGATTAATATACATATTAAGCATATTTGGGAAAACATGATTGCATACAAAATCAAGCAGTACCAAGTTTGAATGGAACAGGAAAAATGGAATGCCTTGATCGATGTACATGTGAAGCGAGAAGGAAGAGCATTTACATTTTATAGCAACTCTTTTCCATTCTCTAGACCTTGAACTTGGTTTACTGGTCAAAATTCGAGTCTAGTACTTGAACACCAAAAACACTATCCGCTATCTTTGTATGTATCTATATTATATCCACTGCGGTTGACCATATGTACTACATACATGTGCAAATGTTGATACTGATCCATGACGATTAGTTGCATTATATAAATCACGCGCGTACATGTATGTTTACAGAATATTCAAGTGTAAATATGACAAATTTTCTATCGAATTTACACACGAGCATTATGTGATTTACATAAATAGGATGAGTTATGTGGTCAAATTTGCAATATGAGCATAAAACTACTAGCAAATACCAAATAGAGAAATCTCATATCTGCAATCTACCTTATCAAAGAGACACGTCATTTCTCGTCGAATGTGTGAAATTTTCACCTATACTATTCGTACTATCTATACTGTATACCAGATATAACCAAATTTTGGCCAATTAAATGACTTAATTGATTTTCCCGTACAAAGCTCGCCTCACTTATGTGTAATGCACTGTCTGTAGTATCAGTTTCATTTTAATTTAATTTTACCCAGAGGTGTTCAATCACTGTAGCTCTCGTCTTCAATGGACGTGAGCTATCGTATGTATCCACAATCCACAATGTACGGTCATTGTCGATTCCAAAGCCAAAACTGAACACTTGGACTCGGCCTACACGGTCCCCGTCTGCACCGACTGTACTAAAGTACTAAGGTACATTTATGTATCCTTTCAAACCCATCAAAAGTAGTCTGTAAGTCAATGGGGAACGATGTAACATCAACCACATCGTAATAATTTAATAATGATGGAAATGACAACAACAACACAGACACAAAGAACAGTCATGCACAAATGAACGGCGAAAAGGCAAAGTGTGCGCGGTTCTAAAATTATCTCCTCATTTTCCCAACCGTATTACTAAACAGTTCATTATCGTAAACGTAAACTTTTATTGATGGGGGTAATAAATAAACAATTTGACTAGATATAAAATTGTTAAAATTTAAAATCAAAATCAATCTAATCATAGGTATGTATATATACCGTACATATATACGGATGAAATGAAAAGAATTGCAAATCCGCATGATTTGATGATAAATGGGAAAACTTTTAAAAAACTTTTTCATACATGTAGTAGACAAAATTATTACCAATATTTCACGGAATAAATCTTTTGTAATCCATGAAGCTTTAATTTCTCTCAAAAACGTGAGTTGAGACAGATGAGCCGTTCGTAATAGCAACCAACTGCGATTCCCAACTTGTTAGTGTAGGTAGCAAGTAGGAACACATACCGCAATGTTGTGCAATAACTTTATTGCACTATTTATACACGATATACATGTAAATATGATAGAACAGGACGTCTGGAATCGGTTAAAGTAATGAAAACGAAACCAGTCGCCGCGATAAAAGAGCTGCCTTTTCCACATGCTCAAAATTTCCTGTCATTTTAGAGTGATCCACATTCACAGTGCATTTCTTCAATAATGTTGCTTCCAAGAGTAAAGGTAAGCCTTTTCCATGAAACATTAAGTATGACTATTTGTTTTTGTTTTGTCTAGCCCGGAAATAAGAAATTTTATTTCTCCATTTTATAAACTTGGATGTAAGCCGGAAACAAGAAGGAAATTTGCAAAAAAGGGGAAAACTGTTGGGTCATAAAATCGGGCACACAACACACATGCGAATAAATACGGAACTTACTTACAGGGTACAGACAAAACTACATTTTCCCCGCAAGTAACCGATCGATTTCGATAGATAGGTAGACAAGATAAAGCAAGAGTCGGTGCTCATTTGTCATTTCTTCAGTTTACACTACACTTTACTATGCAAATCGCTCCAGACGGCTCTTGCCGTCTAGGCTGTCAGTAAAAATTACGATTATAAGTGACGGACATCAATAAAAATGAAACTGATAGTGACTGCGGATAGTTTACGGCGTGAATGATAGTAATAAGAATCACAATAACGTTTTATAATATGGAAACATCACGTTTTGATCCCGATTATCTTTTTTTGTAAAGCTTCGAATACATAGGTACAGTACATTGGAACATTGAATAAGGTGTTGTTCTATTTCTGTATACAGCCAGTATACACACACAGACAACTCGTGCAAGTCCTTTTGATTTCGATTTCGATTATATTATGATATGTATGCATGATTTCCCAGCCAAAGTCAAAGTCTGGCCCTGGACAAACAATCATGATGAGAGGGACAGAATAAAAACTACTCTATACACTATATCTAATAGTGTATAGTGTATAATGATGATGCGATATGGCGATTCACTCGAAATGATTGACGACCTAAATTTCACGTTTCCGCAACCACTGCATTTTCTATTTTCTACAGTTAATACCAACAATCAACAACTACTAGCAAACCATCAAATAGAAATCATTATTGTCACATACAAATAACACGAATCCGAATATATTCAGTGCGGATGCCCTACATTTCGAATCGAGTTTGATGGTCATATATGAGACCCTTAGCTCTTTTTTGCAATATGGAATGATTAATTTATTTTCTCTGTGTGAATGTTCCGACGGTTTTTACTGGTATTGACAAAATAACGAGATCTACCGGTTGCACAAACACCTTAATATCTTATGTTTCAGTCCCAACTTTCTACGTTAACTGCATAATTAATGGAAAATGCAACTAAATTATAGTTGAAAAAATAAATGTCAAAACACCATTAAAACAAAATATATATTTTGTAGGAAAACGTGACTAAGATTATGTATTGCGTTTTGAAGTTTCAGAACAATCTAGAATCCGATGTTTGCACCCTCTGACGAAATCATAGTCATAATGCTTTCACTACCACTATGTATTATGCTGTTTTTATTTTGAAAGACAATATTTTACACCCTGATACGAATTGATATCAGTTGTATTTTCCATCGTCACTGGGTGGAGATAAGAATATGAAATACCCAGTCGAATAGAGTACACTGAATTTTTCAAGTGTCTTTTTGAGAGTCTGGCATATATGCATACATAATACACACATACATACTTAGCTCATCATATCATATAAAAAATATTAGTTTTGTATCCTCAATTCTGAATTTTCATCCTATACTTTAGAAAACAGGCCAAAACATACTATTTTCATGCAATATTTACACAGTTACTACTCCTGCTGTTGAAACTTGAATCTAACGCCAATCCTGCAAAAGTGCATTTGAAGTACAAACAACGAGACTTGAGGATATTGCAGTGGTTTGCAAAAAAATGATTGAAACTCCGATCCCGTCTAGTCGGCAAAACAAAAAAAATGTACCGAAAAAGTAAAAAGTTTCTTATTTCTTATATGATAAACAGATAAACACTCTGAATGCAGGTGGCAAATGATTGACAAGTTGAGGTAGTGGATTTCAGAATTAGAATTTCATCGATGCAGTCTATTCAGATGGTTATGAAACGTTGACTGTATTAGTTTGTTCCATTTTCGTTTTCCTTCTCCACTGCATAACACTTCCATAAGCTTCCGCTTTCATATGGTGTAGCATACTGTACACAGTGCACATATAAATGCTGACATAAATGTGGATCGTCATATCCCTGTCAGATCGTCGACGTTTGATGTCTTTGGATAGGCGATAGACTAACGGCAGACATGAAATCATAGTACATAATATGTATATGGGGAACTATGATAATATACTAATACGATACAACTTCAAACGCAGACACACATAAATGAGTACAACACTGGGAATTTCCATGTGGTATTAAAGCCCGAAATTCTCCTCCAAGACAAGAAAAAGAAACGGCAGTAAATGACGAGGACGAAGACGAACCAGTAGAAAAGGGGGAAGGCACAGGGGGTAAGAGAAAAGACAAGGACAAGAAAAAGTCAAAGGAGGCAATCAAGAAGAAGAAGAGTAATGGGCAGACTGCCAGGAAAGTGCCAAAAGTGACGATCACAAATCGCCACATCATCGGCACATCCACATTGCTCTTTCACATATATACATACATACGACATGTATGTGCATAAAAAACAAATGGAGAAAGAAAGAAGGGAAAGGAGAGAAAAAGAGTCAAAGAGAAAGACAAAAAAATGGAAAAAAGGAATCCCCCACAAACTCAAATTCATTTTTGTTCTTTTCCCTTCCTTTGTATCCTTTTCATCCTTTTTCGTATGGCTTAGAGAGGAATAGAAAAATTCATGACGGGTTGAAAGAGCACGTGGGACCAACCTATCAAACATAGAAATAGCAATAATCTCACACACTGTCTACACTCTGAGTCGAGATATATTTGCGGTAATGCTCCAAGTTTAGTTTGGTATTTTTTATTCGTTTATTCTGTATCTCTCTATTTTCGTCGGAATTTAAGCTTTATCCTTTGTGCGCATCCAAATTTACGATACTTTTTGTATCTTTTGTTTACTCATCTGTACGTAGTAAAATAGACTTCCCTCCTCGAATATTAGTATTGTACCACCACCAAACTTTGAGGAACAGTAAGGAGTTTAATCTGAAAATGTCTACCCTTCATCGCATTCATAGTAATAATAGTAATCCTGCTATTTGTTATGCAATTAATATAAAACTAGATTTCATAGTTAGGGAAAACCAATAAACGTTTTGAAAAAGATTACTCTTCCTTATATTATCAGTTTTGTAATTATGTGTGATAAGGATTCCTCGGTCTTTGCTGTCTATAATTTACATTTAGATCAAAGTCTACCTCTGCCTTCCATCACTATTGAGTACTGGCCCTTCCTTTCCGTAGATAGAGGTATGTACATATTATGTGTAGACCATAATTTATTTCACAGTGGAGGAGAGCCATGGCTTGCTTTACCACACATATACATACAGTGGTAAATGAGCCACGTCATGACGAGGGCTTGTCTACTATGGAAAACCTTCGACTCTTTGAGTAATGTCTGTGTCGTAGTTCTCCATTCTCCTGAAACTCTTTCTTCCTCTCCTCCTCGAGCAACCGAATCCTAGACAAGTCAGTAGTCAGTACAGCTCAACTCAACTGAAAGGGGACATCAGACGTCATTCCATCCTTCTTTGTCTATCTCGAGTTGCAATTTATTTTTGGCTCAGTCAAAAGTCACCGTATTAATATGTGCATAAGTGAGTTGATTTGCACTCACTCACTCACTCAACTTTCTCACGATCAGATGCCCATTTCTCAGTTTTTTCTCACATTTTACAGTCCGCTGTCTCATCTCCATCTCCTTTCAAAATCGTTATGTTTTGTCAAAAAAACAGTGGAGGCTCTGCAAAATTCAAAAAGTCTCAACACAATATGTGTATAATATATAAAACAAAGTAGGGCACATGCTCGCATTATACTATGCATGTACAAATATGGTTACTATTTTATACAATTAAAAATGGAATATTGAAAACACTTAAGTATTTGAATTAAACTCATTACAATGACTACGAATAACTAGATCAATTCCGAAATTACGGTGGCCCTGATTCCTGCCTGAAAATTGACACTCTCTTGATAGAAAAATTTTAAAATAAAACAATCGTATAATATCAAAGAGACCGCCGAGGACACGAAATGCAGAGACAATAGTCATTAAAAATGACACATTTGAAATTTGAATGTTGAATAGATTCAAATATATGTAAACAATTTTTTAAGACAATATTTGGCCCGGAAGAGCTCTGTCGGTGTCGACCCACAAACTTCAAAAACTGAAAAGGAGGAAGAACACAGCTCTATTCCTTAACTCCCCTTGTAGCCTTTTTCTCTATTACTTGCAACTTTGCTGCAATTGTATGTGTGTCTGTGCTTTGTTGTGTGTTGTGGCACATTTGTCAATTTCCTCCACAATTATTCTTGCCTCGACAAGCTAAATTTCCCTCGAAATGTGTGTACAGTGTTCCCTCTTAAATTACATGTTGCACTTTTAAACATAATGATCCGAGGTAGAAAGTGCATGCAAACTCACAATTTACCATCCGATTGATTCCTTCGCTCTCAACCCCAAACTTCAAGTCCATTATTTGTAGAACAACGTAATATGCATATTACTACGCATACTTATTCACTACTCATACGGCTATATAGCAATACAAAATCTGTCTAGATATTTTCTCCCTATCTCAAGCTGATATTATAGGAGAGGAGATAAGAAAGCTGGAGACAAGCAGGAGCTGAATGTAGATGGTAGTTTGAGAGGAATAACTCAACACACATACACACTTCACATACTCACACAGAGACGTCGAGAATTGAGATAATAGGAATGTCGCTCTCTAGCGGAGAGTGTCAATCATGGCCAACGACAATGACAATGACATGGAGAAATGTGAATGTGTGAACATACCAAACCAAGACCAAGACTTTTACGGATTTTCCATGAGAAAAACTTTGAATACGAGAGATTTTTCCTAGTGGATAATTATCCTTGCCCCCGCCTCAGCGTCTTTGCATTTATTTACATTTTCTCCATGTTGATACATAGCATTTTAACTAAAATTTAAAATTTAAATTATATAGACTTGTAACCCACTGCACATGTTCGCAATTATACATATTTCACGTGGCTAATATATACGAATTCGTATGATCTTTTTCTTCATGTTCACGTTTTCTTGATCTTATTCCCTCGATGATAGGCTGAATGGGAAAAGTTAATCCTTTAATTAAATTCAACGGCGTATGCCAAGCTGATCTTGCCCTTCACTTTAATACTCCTACAATTTTCTTATGCACATAATAATAATGATAATTCAGATTAGGAGAAATGAAAAACTAGAGCAACTAGCAACTACCAGGAGGAATAATAATAATAAGATGCAGAAAATTTTATGTCATATTTTTTTGGGGGTCAATTTTTTCTCCCCCAGTCTAAAAACGCCATTCCTACTCCTTGTCCTGGTACAGCATTAAATTGAAGACAATGAAAGATAATTAATCATTCATTCCAGCTTTTTGGTTTGGGTTGCATTTACCATTAGTCTTGAGCTTTAACTTGAAGGTAAAGTATATTGGAAAAGAAAATTGGAACATGTTGCATGTTGGACCTTACTGTTGAATCCTGTCGTCACATACAATCATTTGGAAGAGAGTCAATCTCACTATAGTGATGATGCTGATCGCGATAACTGGCAGTATGGAGATGAGAGACGAAGGCATACTCCAAGACTTCCTCTGATCTCTCAATGCCAGTAACGTAACTTAGTTCCGTAATATCTACCCGAGGAAATGACTCTGTCTTTATATATACAACAGAAACGGTGAGAGAGGCAAAGAAACGGAAGGTCAGGCTTCAGCGAGACAGTTGAGTTCATTCGAGTTTTTAGTTCCGATTCCGACTTCCAACTTGACAAATGGTCAGGAGTACCACTCTCAAATTAAGCAATAGTTGGGAGCTGGATACACTCAAGCTTTTGCAATAACCTTTGCGTCACCACTTACAACAATCATTAATACTACTCAGGTTTCTCTCCTTCTTATATCTTCTTTGTCCTCTCTTTCTCTGCTATATTTTTCTATTTTAACTCTAATCCAAATGCCTGTGTAATTGTTCGCATATGCTCAATAAGACTTGAGAGAAGGTAAAGCCTTTTTTAGTTAGCCGTACAAACTTATTGGAGAAACACATGCTCAACTACTATGTAATGAGAATAAGAAAAGAGCAGTCCAACTGGACTAGCTTAAATCTCCAAGTTATTTTCAGAAAAAGAAAAACTAGCTAGCTAGTTTTCCATGTCTTTCCCCAATTCGGGTCATTAATCAGCTGAATCAACTCATGAGTAAATGTCACATATAAAATCCTCATGTATTTTTCTATTTGACTGACTGACCACACCAATGGTTCAATCTCCAATGAAGCCAATCTGTCCGCAAAGGACTATTAGCCACTTCCCCTCAAAATGGGAAAATGAAATACATCCTTGTTACAGGCACACTTTACGATATTCGGCCCATCAGTAAATGTATAATTGTTACTGTACATTCTGTACATGTACTTCACGTCTTACATGTACTTCAATTTTTCATCCTTCCCTCTTTTCACTTCAAGACCTAAAAATCCGAGCTTGAACTCTCTTCCGTCCCTTCCCTCAGTTTACGACTATTGTATGCATGTATTATGTACATTTACGGTATTCTTCACGTCTCCTCATTTTACAGTGGTCATTTAGCAACTTGTATCATGTAAAAATTACTTAAGTAAATAAAAAAGCAAATTTTTCACACGCCGTCCAGCTCTAACCTTCCATTCACTTTTCCTTACTGCGTCAAAGACCTTAAACCTTTAAAACCTCTCAACAGCCGTCATCGGAAATCAAAATATTGAGATATTTATGATACATATTTCATTTGATATTTGATATTGTTAGCAAACAATAATAAAGCTCAATATTATATGACGATGCTGCTTTGTTTAAAGTCTGTATGTATACATAAATACAGTCAGAGTTGTTGAAATTTCAGTAAGTGTCCTCGATAAAATTAACATATCAAATGAGTATGAACTTCATGCGTGCTGTCACATTCTCTTTCTGCGTATATGATGTCCCTATACGAATTCACTGTACGAATGGCAGTGACTTGACATTTGAGCATATATTCGCGGTCATATTCTAATGAAAACGCAAAAGCAAAATGAGAGGAAACTTCCAGTTTGCATCAGTCATCAATATCAATAGCAATGCCATAAACCTGATTTCTTCCTTTTTCCTATACATGCGTTCTCGGCAGTCAAGTAAAATACGCATCCCTTTTACTTTTGTCTGTACTTGACTACACCCAAGTACATATGAGCACATGCTGATTTGACATATCCCACAGTACAAACAGAGGCTCTTGATTTCGATGACACATGTTAATCTATGAGTAACAAATCTAAATATCCGTCTCAATAAGTACCTATCCACTCTTTTGTCAATTTGTAAGAGCTTGTGAATGTGTAATTTTTTACGTTCAAATATATAGACTGTTTCAAATCCAGGAGGAGGAAGAAATAAATAAATAAATCAAGTTCATTACAAATTCCTCCTACGAACAATCATTAATTTTTCGTCCTTATATTCAAAATTATTATGAAACATAATAATTAGAAACGATATGGGATAGATGTTCATTTTGTAAATATACATATGTATGTACAAAACATAGCATGAAATGTGATTTCGCACAGCGGTAGCAACACGAGCACATCCAAAAGTTTTGATTGTTTTCTCGTCTCCTTGCTCCTTGCCTTTGCTGCCAGTAGCGAACTCTAAGTCCAACTCAACATTCAAGGGAAGGGAAGCAGGTGTTTATTTAGACATTTGGATATGCATGCGATACACTTTTTATATAGTGAGCCAACCTTTCTTTAGTACAGGTGAAGAAATAAAAAGAAAATAAAAGAAAAACTTCCGTTATTGAATTATTCAATAAAACGACAGGTTAGATGTCGAATGTTGTAAGAGCGGAAGACATAGAAGAAGAAAATATCTGGGGAAGACAGACATTGAAACAAAATTGTTCTCCTTTCTTCTCAAAATCGCCTATTGTATGGTAATTTCCTACACACTCAATTCCCTACATTTCTTGTCTCACTTCACATATTTACTCGCATATATGTAGCAGATTTATTGGAACACCCAATCAAAGAATGTGCATATTTGTCTGTGTGTAAATGTAAATACATATATACATAAATGTTAACATCAAAGGAACTATATGGAAAATACATTCAAAATCGACAAGGTATTGTATTCGGCTGCTTTGCTTTACTTTACAAATTTTGAATTGCTCTTATTGAACAGTGATGATTGCGATTATGGTTATGATAATGATAATGTGCGCCATAAACTTATATAAAATATATATGCATATATGACTAACAAAATATAATGCTGGCTTTTCGTTTCATTTCACCGAGATGCAATGACCTTACCCTCGTACCCTTCAAATTTCCTCCAAAGGACACGAGTGTATTGTACTATAGAGATCAATCAATACTCTCCATCATGGCAGAAATTATTCAAAAAAAGCAGGGAAAGAAACTTTTTTGAAGAGGCTCACCTGGAAAGCAACAAAAGAAAAAACATCGATTAGTTCATACATACAGGCAAACAAACAAGAACCGAAGCTTGAAACTTATATTACAAGCATATACATACTAAATAAATAATGTTTCATACAGATATTTACTGCAGAAAATCTCAATATGCATGATGACTATAGATAAATCTATAAAATGTTATTTTACCATAGTTTATATTAATAACCACTATAATTTTCCGAGCATATTTTGTTTAATAATATGTACGTATAAATAAATTGCACATTCCCCCTTTCAATATTCAACACTCCAGAAGCTAGCTGTTCGGCACATCATTTTTTGATATTGAAAACAGTCTTGCGTCGAGACTCTAGACTGTAGACAAATGGGATACATATTATACGTGTGTGTTTATGTATATGCAGAGAAAACTCTTGAGCCTTTGTGTCGTTTCAATTCTGACACAAAAAGGCAAAATATATTGTTGGTATGATAGAAGCAGCACATTTTTCCGGAACCTATACAATGAAAGCCTACTTTATAATGGGCATAGATACAAGGAGCTCGCCTTTATTTGTCACCCGTGAACACTTGTAGCATACATACAAAAGCTTCTGCTGTTTGCTTTTCTTCTCCAGACTCGATACAGGTGCATCTAACTTTATACACATAGGCATTTAAAGCAAATATTTAAAAATACCGAAATACCTTTATAGTACTATATTTATGCAGTACTACAATACTTGGTGTACAAATTCAAATAGCGAATTTCAAAACATTTAAACAGTGTTGTACGATGCTGATGCCTTTTGTATTTTCATGTCATGTTATCTGCCTTTGACTTGTGGCAGATTTTCTATTTCCATCCCTGCTACTAGTCTATGAAAGTCAAACTGGGTTAACCCAAGAAAAATAGAAAATATCTGTATTGTTGTCCTCATCACCATCATGAATGCACATCTTTTTGTCCAAGGGACGTATTTTCGGCAAAGGCAAAAGCATTTACTTTCTTGAGCTCTTCCTTTTCTTCAGTCTGATATATTACAGTATAAAAAGAAAAAATGTTTCAAAAATAAATCCTGTTTAGCTACTAACATTTTTTCCTCTCGAATTTCTACAACTAGTCATAGAATTACAACTAATATTGCCTAGACTCCAATTCTTTTTGTTGACTATGTACATACAGAGTAGGCACATGTGTACGCATATATTATAGATAATAGAATTCTAGAGCAAAAAATATATAAGAGTAAGGTTGCAAGTTCGTAAGAAGTAAGAGAAGCAAGAGCAAAAAACATGGAGATGACACAGAGCTTTCTGAAAAATGGCATGCAGTCAGTCAGTCTACTCCTAGGTTCGGATTTGAATACAAACAATGTAGCTATATTTGTACGTATACTATGACAGATGTATCATATTTATGTTAACTATGCTACATTCTCGCAAATGTATGTAATGGGACTACTACAACGGACATGTAAATATGATGACTGCTCCTTTGCTCTTCATCGTCAACGAGTCCGTTCACACCAAAATGGATTTTGAGCATTCATTCGCCATATATGTTGAATGAATATATTTATATTCAATTTTCATTTCATCCTGGACTTGTATATTTATGTACAGTGTATAAATATGTAGATTAATTTGGAGAGTACAATAGTACAAGTTAGTGAGTTGAGGCGTTGGCAGGATCAAGAAGAAGATGCCTATGCCTACCACAATAAGAACGAGCACGTCAAGGCACCTCTTGTTCGTGAATTCGAGACAAAAGCCAACCTACACCCACACACAAGCACACTATTAATATACTGTATACACGCGGCTGACACTGACTGAGTTCTTACTGAAAAAACAAGGAGGTTCTTTCACTCTCAGTTCACACATGTATGCGTACATACATGTGTCAATTATTGGCCTTTCCATTTCTATTATTACAAATTGCAACCATCAATCGATAAGTTTGGAGCAAAATTAAAATCATACAATTTATTCCAGGCGTAGTATTTTTTTTAAAGAATAACGAACTAGCTTTCAGAATTAGGTATTTGAGTTTAACAATCCGTCACTAAATGTACACACATGTACATCAATGTTTTATTGGCGCGTAAGTAATTTTCGCAATTAAAGCAACCGCGGAATGATGTATAATGCTGCAGGCCTTTTCATTAGATGAACAATTCATATCTATACAATTCCACGTATACACACATACTCTATGTATATGTATGTTCTAGCAAACAAACTTTTCTCCATCCAATTCATATATGTATACACCGAGAAAAGTATGGTATAGTCAACAAAGATCTGAATCAGATAAACCAGCCATCTAACTCTTTCACATGTTGGTAGACTTGGAGTCAAAGTAATATAAAGAGGGAAATGAAGTAGATAAAATATACTCGGCAAAAACAAGCATGGAATCTCGCTCTTTGTGTGCCAAACATTGCCAAACTATAAAGTTAAACTGAAATAAATCCACTAACCCGGCCGAGATCCAGTACGCTGTAGTGATTCTTGCCTACTTATTATACAATGTATGTATAACAGTATAACATAACCGACAGCCAAAGCATGCTATTTAATCCTACTAAAACCGATCCGACAACCCAGCACATGTAGCGATTATTATTATTATTGTTACATCTTTTTACAGGCGCGGACACAGTTTCATTTCATTCACTTAGTTTTCTTTTCTTGTTGCTATTTCAGCCTTTATACTAGGTCATTGCTGTAGGTCCAGCTAAAACATAGAATTGTACAACATGTATGTATACACATCCATATATGCGATAGTGTCATTTATTGTTCAACCCATAATAAAAATAAATGAAAGGAATCGCCTACATATTAGTAGTTAGACCGTTTAAATAAGTCAAGGGAAGTATGCCATAGAGAAAAAAGAATGGAGGAGACAGAAGGAAAGGAAAGAAAGTCTAGTGAGAATGCTGTACAGAATTCTGATACAACTTTTATTCTGTTCTTTGCCACTTCTTTTCCTCATGTGCTATAGGTATTTTTAGTGTTTTGGCATACAACTAGATACAGCGGGAGAGAGAGTTGAACTAGAAACTAGAATGCTATAGAGAAACTCACTGGTACATGCAGTTCCTGACCGGAAATGTGTTAGTGCCCTTGAGTTGTGTGTAGCTTGAAAGGATTGACGTCAAACTCACACCGTTCGATACTCTCTCCCATCCATACAATGTACAATGTATGGATGGTGGAGAAAGGCGTAGGAAAAACATACGCAGGAAGAAAAGCGAGAAAGAGAGAGAGAGAGAGAAACGGCAGCGGCATTACAATAGAAATGGCACTATAGACAAAATTCGTGTGTATACACAAATATAAAAGTACAAGACACGTCTGCATCCTCATCCTGAAACCCAGGCTAGACTCGTTCCCCGCCTAGCCTCAACATATTAAACCGCGAGTGTGTCCGGACGCTCTTGTGTAAATCTATATTGCGTACGATATATACGCCAATAACCTACCTCATTTTGAGTGTATGGCTCTAGCTTTACATGTACAATACATCACAAAACCTCGGGGAAAAGATGGAAATGTGTGGTTTTTCGGCTGTATACATACAATCTACATACAATGCTCATGATTTGCTGATAAAATGCCAGGATGCGATAAAAGGAGCATAAAGTATGAGGACGGAGAAATGGAAGGCGAGGAGGAGAGGATTTCAGAGGAAAGTCGCACAGCTTGACTCTTCCGAAACACAATATGTATGGATATGGAATGACATTGAGGTTTAGCTCGACGGTACGACATAAGCCACACAAGGCAAATGCTACGTAAGTATGCACACACGATTTCTATAATAGTAAATCCGCGTCCATGTTTATTAGACAATATCAATCAAGTGTCTCAATCCCTATGTCTAAGCCGAAATGAAGTTGCAACTCATTAAATTTTCTCTGTCGGCGTCCCAATACTCAGTATTCGTTATATCTATAATGTATAAATACATTTTTCTCCTCTATCTACTGAAATATATATTATGTATGTACAATTTTTTTGTAAATAATATGACGATATCCATTCATAGGTCAATCTATGATTGAAATTTGATTTTGCCTGTAACCATTTCCAACTTGTACATTGCACATACATAACTTTCAAGTTCATACTAAAAAACTCAGTAAAAATCCATTTGGAAAAAGCTGCGGATTTCAAAGCAATATCAAGTAAAGCATTACATGATATCTATAAGCTGCAGTGTAATGTGCAATCCTACATTTAACCCGAAGTAAAGAAAAGCTGGGCGAAAAAGGCTCAAACTTTCTAAAAGCTTTGTTTAGAGTTGCAAAAAAGTAAAGCAGAAACGTGTGCCACCGAAACTTTATTTTTAAAAAGTCTAGCACAAAGAATTCATACAGTACAAAAAGAGAAAAAGGTAAAAACTGCAATGTAGAGTACATTAGAATTAGGTTTAGTTCACACAAAACAATGTCCTTCGTAGATCTTTTTTTCTCCAACTATGTATCTGTATATCTCATCTCTTTGTGGGTGAAATGTTGGTAAAGTCACCTCGTGAATCTCAAAACGTCTTTCTTTTTTATTATTTCTGCGTCTCTTTTTTTTCTCAGCCCTGATTGAATTGATTGTTTGCAAAAAGTTTTCTTCACTTTTCCTAACTTTCTTTGCGTTTTTGTTCTTTTCTTCGGATCGCTTATTCCCCCCCCCCTTTCTTTTTCCAGTTTTAAATTATACCACAAAGAGAATGGGATGAGTTTTCTCCCATCTTCGCTACTCCTTCTTTTTGTTCTCCTATTTGCTTTCTTCTACAAATTATTTAAAGCCAACAGCTCACAAGGAGTGGAAGGGCATAAAGATAAAAATATGAAATGAAAAAGAGGTCGGAGGTTGTTTGAGATGGTCTCACAAATCTGACATTACTTGTTTCCCTTTCTTTGTTGGAATAAGAAAGTGGGCGAAAACGAGGCTGGTGAGGATCCATTACAAATTGCGCATTAAGAATTTTCCAAAGAAATTGAGTACCATTGAATTCGCCTCCGTATTTCCATTTTCATACTAAACGTGTTTCATTAAACTACATAATTTTCGCAGGAAGAATCTTTGTGCCACATTGAAAATTGGATTTTCTCTTTATACTGTGATTCGCGGTTTACCTAAAGATTTGAACCTTCCTCAGCCTCAAAATTAAAAAGAAACCATGTTTAATCCTCAAAATTAGCAAAAAAAGGCCAAAAGAAAAAACCATTAATGACAATAATGACAGATAAGAATTAAAGTTGGTTTGTCACAAATAATATTCCGTACATCAACAAACCAGGGGCCCATGGTGAAGAACAAATGGGGAGTAATACAACCATTAAATTGTGTCCCACAGAAGTTGTCCATGACTACAATCCATTTGCTTTTAAAGCATTATGTTTTATTTTAAAAAGCGGTAAGACACGCGCGTGTCATTTACTTTAGATGATAAGGGTTAGTATACAATGTTGACCTTTTTCTCGATTATACAATACAACATGATCTACATCCTACATCTAAAGTTTGTTTTTTACGACGGCACAGCAACAATTTTTCCTTAATTAATTGTATTTGGTTTCCAAATTTTCAACTTTCAAGAATTCGTGTCGAAATTTCTTAAAGATATCCAATGTCGAACTCAAACTCAAAAACTGCCTAACGATCAACGCTATTAAACGGGAAATACACGGGGTAATCATAATAATATGCGGTAGTAACAGAGGAGGCGTATATGATATGAAGAATATGAAAAACATATAAACACATTTCTTTCTCTCTTTATCTTTCTCCGCCCGCCCGAGTCGTTTCTCTGAATTCCCGTCATTAATTTACAATATAATTTACAGCTCCTTTTCTCTCTATACATTTTCAATTTCACTGCCAGCATCCTATAACATACGTACTGTATAATACAGGTTATATTACACATATTTATGTGTGGAATTCACGCGAAAAATGTAGGAATCTTCTTCATCTTTGTGGATCTTGGAATGCTCTTCTAGGTGAAATTTATAAAAGAAATAAAACATAGTGATAATGATACTCGTGCATATTTATACAGATAAAGTTGGCAAAGTTCAAGCTTATACGTGTACAGGTTTAAATATTACATTCGATTAAATTACAACTATATGTCTTTGTAGACTACATCATATTATGTAGCTAAAAAACGAACATGAGCAAAATTAAACGCCAAATTACTTGACTATGGTGCGTCTCATGTTTTCAATTTATGCACATGGATCAAAATCAACGATATCAAAAGCAGACATAGGTATACTCTGATAAAAACAAATGTTTGTTCATACATACATGTACATGTATTTATATATGCATATTTGCTATCGAAAACTGTAGAGAGCTGATCAGCCATTGGAATTTTATAGTTAAACGTACGTACATGCATATTTTGTACACAGTCATTGTCATACACCAGTGTACACCATATATTACATAAATAGGTATGCACATAATGTCTAGTCAGTGCCTTAAAATCTTACGGGGAATAATTGTGGGTTCATCTTGTTCTTCATTTTAATTTTATCAAGAGAGGCAGACAAATAGCAAGAGGGAGGGGAGAAGAAAATCCGAGGGTAACGACAATGACGAATTCAGCATGGTCTGACTCCAAAGTTACAATTAAATCATGACAGAAAGGAGCGTTGAAAGGAAAAATTACATATTAGCTTTTAGCTCCTGACGAAATCCAACTTGTCTTTTATGGATGGCAACAACAAATTCACCGAGGGCACGCCTCAAGTCAAAATATATATACACCGTAGTTATACTTATATTTTAAAGTTTATAGTACATTGTACATACATACACATAACATGTAGATTGTAGATATAATAGTATGATGATATCCCTAATGAAATCTACTGCGATTCCTTTTTCTTCCTTCTCAATGATACTACACAAAATTCTACTCTCTCTCTCTCTCTCGCTCTCTCTGTATCTTTCTCGTACTAGGCTTTAGTAATTATAGGACTCGAATTCAAAGAGCGCAATACTCTGGAAAAAGCGTTTCATCTTTCAAATTTGTCTTCCCATGTTTCCTCATACAAGTACATATTGTGTATATTTGTATTAGTTAATTTACTGGAAAGCTTGGAATTTCCTTATATCGCAAGTAACGCATATTTTATATAATGCATATAATGTTCTCGAAATTACACTAGATGTGTGCACTTACGTATACCACCGTACTCCAAATCCAGTTAACGACTACTCAATGTGTTTTAATGAACTCTCGATATCCCACTCGTCATAATTCATACTTTTCAATGAAAACACAAATGTATATGTATTATGAACAAAATACAAAAGCTTTGTTTTCAAGGATAAAAACTATGAAGTATGAAACCGTAAACAATGCATCATATTGTGAATGTATTTACTGTAGTTCATCTACGCACAAAATACGGATGAGAGGTATTTCCTATTTATTCTTGGCATACATATATACAAGAACATATTATTTATTTCTTCCATTTGTCATTTCAAATTTCTAAAGACTTTACAGAAATATCTATAAAGTTCCAAATAGGAGGCACATATGAGACAGAGTTGGAACAAAATGTTCTAGATCCATAAAACATATCAACAATAAATGTCATGAGTACAGTTTAGCTTTGATGTCGCTGAATTTTAAATTCTAGGCCCACTTCATTTGCTCCACACTGCATGTAAACTATAAATGAACATGCAGATCAATTATCCGTCATCATATCCAAAGAATGAACAGTCTGGCCTGGAGTCTGCAACGTTCTGTTAGCGACCGCAATATTGTATGTAATAAAACACTATTCATTGGAATTCAAAGGAGGGAAATTACCTCGATACTTAGGATTTCCTCCTTCATTTATTTATTCATGCATACAAACATTACAACCACACATGTATAGTGTATACATATACACCATATTTATTTATCCTCTTTTCACTGATGAAATGTGAAATCTGATAGAATCTTCCATTCAATTGTACTGATATTATGATGATGACAAGCTTTCTTTCATTCTCTTCTTTCTCTTTTATCATCCTCAAATTCTATGGATAGATACGTGAAACAGCACAGGGCAACATACAACATTACACTATAATACAAAATTAGTAGGACGAGTTACGAGTTTATGATTTGAAATCTTATCATTCATTTAAATGAAGAATAGGTTTGAAGAACTCTTCAATGTAACTCTGCTGCGGTTGCAATGAAGTAAACGGAAAATTTATTTTTTGAGCATTATATTTGACAAAAAAAACTCGAGTTCATTTCCAGCAAAAACCAATAAAGGTGGGTTTTAAAAATTGTGTTTAGATACGAGAAGCCGATTACTATAAATTTAATAAGTGTGGATAATTTAGTGAAAACATTGAAGAATGACTGCACATGTAGTTTTTGACAATCTACAAATTTTTTGTTTAAAAAAACCTCCTGTGTACTGTACTACAGTATATGATGAGACAAGACAAGACATGAAGGCTGACGTATGGTGGTTTATTATGAACAAAAAATGAGATGAGTCTGCAGGAGAATAAGAAAAAGAGTGCTCAACATTCTCAGCAGCTGGAAACAGAGAACAAGAAACAAATAGGGAGAGATACATAGAACGAAGCAAATGTTCCTCAAACTTAAACATTTCTTCCTTTATACACTTCCTTTTTTAGACGTCATCTTTTGCATATGAAAAAAATGGTCAACAAATGTCACGTCGCTTTGGTTTTCGGTTTGGTTCAAGCCAGACCACAGCATCAAGTGAGCATCATTAGTTCTGTATTTGTAAACAACATTTACAGGAACACCATTTCATAAAACACATGGAAGTAGAAATATGAAAGTCAAGTAGGTTTTGTACTTTGTCCATATTACTATAGATAACTACTTTTGGTATTGGGTGAACTATTTGTGAAATTTGAACGTAAATATAATAATATATGATGATGACGATTCCATGTATTGTGTAGGACCTATATTATATTGAGTATTGAATATTGCCTTTGGAATAGCCGGCAAAATGTAAGATATGTGGTGAAGGGGATGAGCAACAACACTACCATAGGAAAAGATACTTGAGGACTGGAAAGTTACAACAAGAAAAAAAACACCAGATAAAAAAGAAGAGCATTATGAAGAAAAGGAAGAGGAGCAAAGAACATTTACGGAGCAGATGACATGACACTGCGACACACAAAACTGTTCTTATTGTTTTGCATAACCATCAATAGCAGATCATAAGTTTTCCTTATATACATATACTCTATGTAGAGCCGCAAAACATGTCCTCATTCTCAGTGTCGGAGTAATTGGACCCCCACAAACTTTCTGGCTTTTCATCTTGGACAAAAAAACATGCAACTTCTTTACCCGCTACATTATATAATAATAATAGTAATGATGATGGCGATGTTGATGATGCTCACAACGTCTTTCCTTCTCTCTTTCTCTCATTGTAGCGTCTTAGGTACAAGAGTATGTTCGTGTGTCTGTATACAGTATACAACTAGTAAATAGGATTCGGGTAAAGAGTAAATACTCTAGGAGCCAGACCAAAACAGAAGCAACTTAACCCATCCACTTATTTTCTGTTCGGGTTTTAGAAAAGGGCTCACCAAATCGTATGCATAAATTATGCTTTATACAGTACACGGTTATACTATTAAATTCAGCTGTAGACACACATGTATATGCGCAATAATAATGAGCAAGTTGGAAAAGTCAATATGCCGTTGTGTTGTCGAGTATCGATGTCACAACCGTATACTGAGATTTTTTGTTTAGTCTTCTTCTTCTTTCTCTCTATTTTGCTGTCTTGGCGGTGCGGAGGATTCTCACTTTCTTTTTTGTTGAGATGCGTCTGGCTGGCTGGTTGACTGGGGGCATTTTTACATAGGAAAAAGGAAGTTATCATCATGGTGTAAGAATCCTTACCATAGGAAGTTATTGTACAACCTCAAGATAGTGCAAACACCAACAACAATATTCAAGTAACCGTCCCAGTTTCACTTGTGTATAAGGAAAACAGGGGAAAAACAACTGTTACATTTTTACACAACACCATGCAGAGTACTAACACTGGAGCATCTTTTACTGTACAAGTACATAGTCGTCTATTTCAATTTACCTCCACATGGTCCTTTCCACTTTTCATAATCGTATAAACCCATACGCAACATATTATTATTATGTAAAATACAGAATCGGATACAGATCACATAAAGACAGAAACCCATCTCATGTGCACGCTGATAGAAATAGAAGTGCGCACGAAATCTGTTCGGAGACAGCAATGACTCATTTGTCATACAAAACTATTTCATATTCATTTACTTTACCTTCAGTTCCAAACGCTGCGCAACTAAAAGTTACATCCACAGTGATTTGGTTTAAAGTTGCTAAAGCTTGTTGGAACCGAAACCCGAGCGATGAAAAAAGAGCTAATCCTTTTGCCCTAACAATTCACAGAAATTACAATGTCACAAACTTTCAACATTTAAAACTGAAGCTCACGTTTCTCCGTTTTCTATACGTGGAAAATTTATTAATGAATTATTATTGATTTCCTGTATTAAATTTTTTTAATGTTATACACTGTTTGCTCAACTCATTTATATACCTGTAATCCGGAAAAGGTGAGCTAATCTTTGTTTGATCTGAAAAACTATCTGTGGAAGATAGCTGACTATAAATGATAAGGTACAGATCGTGCCTTAGATGCATAGATTAAAGGCTACATTTTAAATACCGAGGTCGAAGTAGCAAACATATTATACATTACATATTACGAAGGAATGTAAAGATGACAATTGTCAAAAGGAGCGTCATCAATAAGAGGCGGTTACTGTTTTGTATGTTGTAAGAAAAGGCGCTGCTACTTTTCCTTGTATAACTACATCTGTTCATCAACAGTGGCTAAGTCATCCCATCACTAACACTATTCACTATTTTACATTTAAGGTCGGCTTTGGAGGGCCTTAAGGTGGAGAATAGTATCTATATATCTGTGTAGACTGTGTACTAATGCTGTCAATGCACGTCTGTACATTACAAGATGAACATGACAGAGTACAGTCACTACTACGTATATTTTGTAACCTATCAAGTTTCATTCGTAGTACATAGATCCCTTCTTCTTCTTTCTTCCTTTTCCTTGTATATATGCTCACTTTGCAGGAATCCAGAAGGAAGGGAGCCAAGATACATACATAGAAGCGACAACAGCAAACGAAACATGTTTGAAGTGCACACTTTTTATTTGAAAGATACTCCACGTTTTTTGTGTTTGAGTCAGCCAAGGAACGAACGACGAAGAGACACTCTGAAATCATCAGTCATTTTTCTGTATATATCTGTTTATTTATTTAGCTCAGTTTTTATTATCATCATCTTTGCCTAACATTTTTCCTATTGCTCTCACAAAACCACATTAAGACAGATATGGCCACACTGGGATTTTATGTTCTTCTAAGGGTGTAGAATTTACAACTTTTGAACCATAGAAGGGTTAAACAGAAGGATGAGCGAGCAGACACATTGCGTTGCCTTGCATCACATCATTGCATGAATGCATGCAACTTAGGACTTCAGCTAACGACAAGTCAATACTCAATGTTCAATACAATAGATAATAATCTCGAAAACAGCATGCCTAATAAAGGAGTTCTTTATTTTTAAATTTTGTAACTCTGTGTACAGTTTATGTGTGTGACTCTGTGCATGCCTGAGTTTCACTGATCCACGCTGACCGCCCTAACTTTTGCCATTCAGCCCATTTGCTATGAAATATTTAACCTCCTCGACATTTTAATCCCTCAAATGTGAAACAAAGATGAACTCTCATGTGATTTGTGTACACTGTACAAGTATGTATGCACAAACTATGAATGTATACATTTTAATGTACCCATTTGCCTCTTTTCTCTTACACATTTTACACACATTTTAAGTTGTATGGTACGGTTGTGCATGGAGATTAAAACGCACTTCTTTTACTGATTGTTTTGAATATACTGAAGAAAAAAATCCGGGTTTTAAAAACAATTGAACCCTCAATGATTTAACTGGTTCAGAATTAAAAAATACTGAAACTCAATTGACTCGTTAAATATTGAAAACGGAAAGAAGTGGGATCGCATCCATCAGAAGGCTCGTTTGTCTCCTGGAATTCAAATTCATGTTTTCTTCCTTCAAACTCCCTTCATGGACCATTAGAAACGTCGAAATGAATCGTGTGAAGGGTAGTAATTAGACCAACTGACCATGAAAAGTACATGAGGTTTTCACTAACAAAGGCGCGGCGAAAACCCATCCGTAGCAAATATACATAATACAATGTGAATTACTATACATACTATGTTCTTCGTACACATACTCTTCACGTTAAAGTTTATGTCACCGTCGCATAACGTTGACAATATGTAAGACAACCACCGGTGTAATGCTGCAACAAAAGTTTTAAAGTTTGGTTCCTCGTCCTCGTGTCAAAGTCAAAATGAGATGATGATGATGATGGAAGGAGAACATGGACTTGGACAGGGTAACAAAATGTGCTGACAAAATACACTAGCTACGGCTATACAAAATGGGTATATAAAGCAATTCTTCCCTCCTTTGTATACAAACAAACACCGCCTTTTCACCAATCGGAGTCGAAAGTCGGAGCACACAAAAACAACATATACAAGATATTTTAACCATTTAATAAGAAAAACTGAGGTTGTTATCGACATCGGCAGTTTTTGAAATAAAATCCTACAATTACATTTATATGAGACAGCGAGCCTGTTGGCGGCTTTATGCCACATATATGTAGAACCGAGTAGAAGTTTAGCGGCCTTTAAACGTTAAATGGTAACTAATCATTTAGTAATCACTCTTTCAATTTTTCCTCGAACTGTAAAGGACGAAATCATAGCTCAGTTTGGTTTGCTGTACTGTAACTATTCCATTTCTAACTCGAATTTAATATTCCGCTGATCAATTATTTAAAAGCGACAACAAGCCATCCGGGTGGTCTATTTGAGGATACACGGCAAATTTGAACCTGACTAAACTGTGTACTGTGTATATATTGTACATGTGGTAGATAAACTTTAAAATAATGGGTAAAAATATCAATAAACGCCCGCTTGGCTTCTGCACTGTAAGCGTTCGTTTCCCAGTAGGAATCCATTATGTGACTTTTGATACGTAGCAAACACATCAACACAGGCATGCATACATGTTAAAAATATTGCATTACTTTTCGTAGAACTCAGAATGTTGAATGTTTTCCCGATATTCATTCAAATTTCCAAAATATCCAATAGAAATAAACTTAATATAGACTGTTGCGGTTGTCAAGAGGCAGGCATATCATACCACAAGATTACAATAATGAGTCTGCTTTCAATTAACGTGGACGGTGGGGACTAAATGAGACGTTAAATGTCTGAATGTTCTGTGGAATTTGGGAGTTTTAAAAGTAAGGCTCTCTCTCTCTCTCTCTCCACACAGTTTTAAAGGTACAAGGAAATGAGCAAACGAGGTAGAAGCAACAGAGACAGAGAGATCATGCGTTTGCATGGAAGTCTCCAGTTTAAAATGTTTCGTGGAAATTATCCGAGTAAAAGTACGTATATGTAATGCATATTACGATTGTCATTTCAGTTTACATTGTATTTGAAACAGCCGTCTCTGTGTAAAATAGCCTGGACAGTATAGAAATCTGAGGAGAGGGAAACAAAAGGGAAAGAAAACTGAATCAAACTAAGAATAGAGTTCTAGATACCTACTAAGAATATGGCACGTAGTAATGTTTAATGTTCAATGGCGATGTAAATAATACAGATATTTGTTCTATTATTTTAATATGTAGACCAACCTATTTGTTTTATACTCTAGTTTTCCTGGATCCCTCCGCTCTTGCAATTCTCTATAGATTCTTTCTCTAGCTCTCCGTCCATTCACCTGTCTGCCTACATATCCGTTCACTTCATGTTTGTGCAATGGATCAGAAGAAATCGAATAAGTACAAAAAGAAGCAGAGGAATAAGAGAAAAATGCATCTATCTAAACGGATTTGTACTTCCAATGAAATGTACTGTAATTCACCCGGACGAAATGCTCTTGTTCTCCTTGTTTGAAGAAGAAGCAGAAGAAAGCTTGAGGAGAGCTAGAGCTCTACACTATGAAATCTAATCCCAGAATGCGATGTTCTGTCACATGTTTTGTCGTCTGTCTTTCTCCACATTTAAGCCTCCTGGTGTTCGGTTGGCAGGATCTCCGTGCCCTTGCTATCATGCGAATAATAAATGCATGACGGCTCATGTCCATGTCCATATCAAACATTATGTGACATTACTCATCACATTCATCTATGTACTCGTCGTTTTTCCAAGCTTCTTCAATCCAATGGCATGAAAATAATATTTTATTATATCATATGACATCATATGTCATATCATAAGCACGAAATACATAATATTTCAAAGAATTTACATTTTGAATAGAATTAAAATAGAACCGGAATTTTTTTATTATCTACAATTTGCTAAAGCATCACAGATTTCTACTTTCAAGTCTACAGAATTCATAATTAGGAAGGTTGCTTGCTCCAAATAAATATAATGCATGTAGTCATACACAATAAAGTGAAGAGAGTTGACAGTGCGGGTGTCAAGATCATGATCTCGATCGTATAGGCAGCAAACAGTGAAGAACTAAAGAACCCTCTTGTGCATTTGTACTTCGGTGGTACTGTACCCTCAAAAATTCAACGCACGGCTTTATCATACATCATACATAAATATTGCATATGTATAATTATACTTTAGAAAGTACGGCTTATATACTACACTATCTATACAGACAAGTTTTTGGAGATGTCAGATTTTCTGCAGCACTGCAGTGTCACCTTCCATGTTTCTTTTTCTACATACTCTTGAAGGCCAAACTGACACTGGTCGTGAGAGGAGTTGAGCCAAGAGACTCAACATCGAACAGATAAGAACAAGAACTGCAACAAAAAACATGGAGAAAGACAACGGAGCAGCAAAAAATGTTTTCTTTCTTTCTCGTATGTTCCCTTTACGTTTGGTATACGTCGTTCCCTCGTTTCTGCTGAGCAAAACAATTTTTAGACTTATGATAGCGGCCATGTTGCTCAACATGAAATTTTCAGACCATCAAGAAAAGTCTTTGCAGGATTGTTTTTAGTAAGCCTTTTAGTTCTAAAATGGGCCTGTAGGAAACCATGTCAAACAAAGTTTCGCAAAGTCTTTGATGACTTTTAAAGGTCAGGTCAGTCTAGTCTAAATTGAGTTTTCAAAAATCACGAGCAGATCGATTTTTACTAGCCCAAAATCCAAAATCAGGCCGAATAGTTCTGACCTGGAATTTTGGTTGGGCTGTTTCACAAGCAGCACTCCTGGTTTCAGATGCTACACCGGATTGAAAGTAAATGTAGAATTTTTGTTGTTCTTTTGGATTGCTGTGGCTGGCTGGATGAAGTATATATGACACATTTGTTTTCCGTACTCTCTTTCTTCCTTCCCTTTTTTTCTCCAGAAACACTTCTTGTTTGGCTTCTTCCTTTATTTTTTACCGTTTTCCTTTCCATTCCATTCCAGCATTTCAAGCTTCCAGCAATATAGTACAAAGAGAAAAGAGACAGAAAATAACATGGCTTTTATCTTTTCCCTATATATACATGTATAGATGTAAGTACATTTATTCTCGCTTTCGAACAGCGAGAAACGAGAACGATGGGGATGAAGAAAAAACATTGGAAGTGATTTTTTGCGTGGTTATAGTTTATAGTCGAGTCTTATCTTTTTGGCCGTGAAACTAGAACCATTTTTTTCATCGAGCAAGTCACCATCTCCATTCACTTTGTCTCATGACGGTTTGCGAATTCCAAATCCCTCCTGATTTCCTCCACATTTCTCGTTTTCAAAAAAATAAAACGATAGCAGAAATAAAGTTTGTGGGGACCTTAAGTTTAGTCTCAAAAATGTATTAAATGCATTTTGTAATGATCGATCCAGACAATAAAAAATAATATTCCTTGTTTGATGCCTAACGGTATTTTTAATTTTTGAAAAGACTCCATTGGTATCTATTGATAGGCAAGACTTTAAGCAGGCGATCTAAAACAAAATATTGTACAATTGGATGCCCTCATGACTCATAGGCGAAAGCTAATACGATTACGAAAAATGAACGGGTTCGTTTGTGCTCCTTTCTATACAGGAGGTTAACAGATAACAACCTAAAAAAATTCTGTTCATGCTTGCAGTTGCAATTCGGAAGAATAGAGAAAAGATGAAGACGACCGACTGTGGTATAAGGAGAACGAATACGAAGGAATTCAATGAAAAGAAATAAGGGAGAGCATCGGATCGGATTCCAGATAATGGACACGGGAAAAGGAAAAGAAGGAAAGAATGAGGGTAAAGGCTATTGATGTTTATAATCATGAAATGCAGGACTAGGAGCAAACACCAAAAACCAGGGCCAGGGCTTTGACGACACCATAAGACATTTTACTACACATTTGAGCCTTGTGTCTCTTTTGTACAAGCGCATATACATATCTAAATACCCATATAAATTACTTTACTCCTGCAGCATACACAAAACGGTTCGGGTCGCCACATTATCAATACCAATAATATCCACACATTCTATATTACCATTCGGCGTTAGTTCCAACTCCAGCGTTCGTATCACATACAAAGAACTGAGCAGTCTCCTCTTTCCGAATTCCGATTCAACCCATCTTTACAAGAAGGAGAGAGAAAACCAGCGTCTTACGGACGCCACGCCACATACATACAGCACAAAACGTACAAATAATACGCTCATTATGTGAGTGAGTTTATATATTATGTGGTGACGATGACTACCACAACTCAGAGTGAGGAAGAAAGTCCCATAGTATTGTGGACATAGACCGTAATAAATAGAATAGTATACAGGAACCGAGAACAGAAAGAAGACAGAAGAACAGACACATTTGGAAGTATCCGTATCATATTTTTACATCTTCTCTGCAAGATTGCTGCCATTATATGCCAACAATAATACCTAAAACCAACCGTTGAACGCTGGACACACATCAATACAAATGTATGTATAGGGGTTCGGCTGTTTAAAATATAAGAAGACTGCTTATTATTTGTATTCTTTGTGTCTCATATCATATTTAATTTCCATGTACCGGCATGTTTTTCCCTATTTTTAGAGTTACTATCCTCAATTTGTACAATAATTTGTAGTCTACACATTTTATCAAAGCCAGAGCAGTACGAAATCCATCCAAAGGTGATTTCCCTTTCATTTACCCATTTTAAACCACTTGAATGTTTTTTAAACTTGCCAACTATGGCCAGTTAAAGGCATTCTTGTTTGAAAATGTGCATATAAAGTAATAAAATAATAATAAACATTGCTCATTAGCCCGACAGAGCCAACAACCAATGCACAGAATTCCCAAGGTTGATGTTTTCTTGTTGTTGTTCTTGTTGGGCATCAACAGAGATGGTGATAAATGCAAAAAACGAGTGCAAACTCCGATAGTAAGGAGATAAGGAGGGAAATTCCATCCATTTCTTGTGAATAACGACCTATACAACATTATTTACTTGTACTTTCTTTACTTTACGTATATACAGTCGCTGCATAGGAAAATGAATAAAACATGCAATTTTTCTGGATTATACGCGAGTACATGTCTATGCTGACTATATACATAGAGCGCCAAATATAGATAACAATAATGATACACACATCTGTGTTTATATAAATAAGTATATGTATAAAACTTTGAAAATAATGATACGATACGAGACACGCTGTCTTTCTGTGTGTTTTGCTTTTAATGGATTTAGGGAGTGCGCAATTTCAAAAATGATGAGGCTCAACTACAGCCAAGACAAGTCATTCTCATTCCATTCTCGACATTTCATACCATGCCAAGCCAAAAGACAAGGCAGACCAAATAAAAGCCTTATTTTGGCATGGCCTAATCTAAAGGGATCGTCTCGTTCTTCTCTCCGCAATAAAGCTACAGCGAAAGAAGAATTCTTTTCTAGTTGAGTTAGGTCAATATTATCTATCTATTTTCATATACATATGGGACACACTATCTATTTTTCTGAATGAAGCCATGAATGTATATATACTTGAGCAAACTAAGATATTGAAACTACCAAGTTATATCTCAAAAACAACGTGTTGATGATACTGACGAGAGCTCTAATTAAAAAATAGCCAACTAAATTTACATACGCAAGACATTATTTTGAACTTTAGACACACTATTTAACTGTATGGTATATGCACAGTGACGTAAAATGTAAATATCGAGAATTTTAATCCGTCAGCCTCTAATACAAATGAAATGTATTTGCCCATAACTGTTATTCATGGAAGGACTTGTAAAAAGCAAAAGTTTTATTTTTGATGTAATCGCTACAAGTCAATAACAATGTCATACAAAAGATGCAGAGAGATATAACCAAGAAAAATGTGACCCACGTGCACATTTTGTACTTAAACGACCAAATAACTGTATACATCCTTCTCCATCTTTACATGCATGCTGTAGAATTTGTCACGAATTGCGAATGGAGACTTATACAGTACACACATGTAGACACAATTTTACGACTATAGTCGTTTTTATTGTAAAATAAAATGCAAAAGAATACTGTATACATTAATTTTGAGCATAATAATATGTACACAAATGTACGCACCATATAATGCGCCATCAATTCCAGCCACTGACTAATCGAATTCTCATATAGAAAGCGATGAAAAAACAAATAAAGTAAAACGCACACTTTCATTTATTGACACGCCAAACGTTTAAAAGTGTCTGCTCCGCTTTCGTCTTCTGGTCTTATTACGTAACCACACTGGAAATTTCTAGAAACTATTTCTTACTTTTTTACAGTACACACGAGCATCAATACCCCTTCAATAATGTAAATCAATACACATTACATGCTGCAACTTTTGGAATTTGCATACTCCTATTTTTAAACATAATATTACTAATAAAATGCAATTATTTTATAATTTAAAAATTAACTGCTGTGCAGATTCATGTCAATGGCTATTGGTGGTCAGCAACCTACAAATTTACAATAACAAATTCTTTTCTTTTCCTAATGACGTATATCCGTCAATGATAATAAATTTACTTAAGAACTACTGATTAGCTACTACTGACATAATTTGCTGTTTCTTGTGCAACTACATGCATACTTATAGCTGAACCGAACCGGAAGCCTCAAAATTCTCCATCGGTCATCCTGGAACAGTTTCCCTTTTCCTAGTTGCACTCTATCTATCTGCAATTTACAAGATTGCAATCGATGACCAGTAACTAGGAGTTACTATTCGGAAAAAATTAATTTGGGTAATTATTACTACTCGAGAATACAAAGATATTGCGCATGCACACAATACATTTTACATAAACAGATTGCATATACGTTAAGCACTACGGAGGTGAGATAAATATCGTAAATTAGTGGCATTACTTTCATGCAATCGAAATCAACATGAATTTTCTCGGAATTCGCCTGCTTCTCTCGCCCTGCATTAAAACATAATTTCATTTTAATTGCGGTTTACGATTTACACTTCAACCAGCGTTTATACAGGCTGCACTTTAAATTAGCCAAACCAGAACCACATTCATTGTAAATTGTAACTCATAACGACCTGAAAATATGTGCGGGCATACAATACATCCATACATACATGCATGTATCATACATCGATACGATGTCGTATCAAGAATGACAGATATACTTATAAATAATTATTGAGTTAAATTACGCCACTAGGAAAATAGATGAATTGCATGTTGCATTGCATTGGCTTTTATTCTAGATATTCAACAGCCAACACTCAAGTCAATTAAAGTAGAGCTACAGCCACAACAACACAAAAATAAGTTCCATATATGTGTACTAAATGACAATGAATATAATATATGCGTTGCAAATTACAATGTGTTATATAATTATGTACATGTATAGATACGCATGCAATTGTTCCCTGCTGTTCCTTCAACTTGCTAAACTTGGTCTGACTGCTGTACGGTGTATAATGCATTGTAACCCACTAGCATAACAAAATATTATTATATAAAAGCTGTATCAATTGTATTAGCAATAGCAATACAAACACATATTATACACAATACATATCATGCGCTTTGGAGTAAGGAAATAAGGTTAGCCTGAGACGGCCCTTCCGATATGCATGTTTATATACATACTTAATATAGTGTTAACTTAATATTTACATATAATGTTCTCGTGCCATGTCATTAGTTACTAATTATTTTTATATGATAATAGTATGCACACACAGCTTCCCGCTTGATAATGCAAAAGGAGCGTTCTACTTACACCGCTTATAGTATTGGTTATCGCAGTGTATTTCAATACACAAAATATGATCTTGATTATTATTATCTCTATACAAGTATTTATACACAAACCTATGCACCTAGTATGTTTATGTATCTACATACATAGAGTTGCTAGAGGATTAATTATTAATTACCACTTAGCCCGTATACCAGCGACTAATACGGATGAAATAATTACGTGTGTCTCAAATTTGCCATCGTATTATGTCACATTATGATGCTTCCATATGAGACACTTTTTATGACTATAATTAATTAATGTTTTGCAAAGACTATCAAGTATCACTGTACATGGATTTTTTAATAGTAGCCTAAGTCTCACATCCATATCATGCAGTCTACTGGCTACAAATATCCCTATTAATAGGAAAGAGAAAGGATCGTCCTTGGCCCAATTTCGGGGCAACTTTCAGCTGATTAAACTTTGTATATGTTGATCATATAGGAACGAACGTGCTTTCCGCCGTCCACAGTGACTAGAAGTGAGATGCGTTCATAATTCCATACAATCTCACACACATGATCATGGCTTTTGCGTTTATCTTTGTATTATGCGCGAGTCTGAATCAAACGGTAAGCCGGATTCGCAATCAGACGGAATCACAATTCAAAATACTTTTTTAAGACATCAGACATCAGCGACTAGAAAGTAAAAAGTTAACCGTTGATTCTTCAAAAATAGACGATGGTACGATGGACCATACATGTACATGCACGCCGCTTAATTCCTGTGCCAAAGAGCCAACTAGTGTGCGAAAAATAAACGTTTCCCTTCAAACCCAATCAATGTCAGTAAGTACGTACGTACATTCAAAATAATTCAAACAAATACCCTCATGCTAAATGTTGTTGTTTGAGCCTTTGATATTTCAAGTTGGCAAGGTTTGAGAGAGTCGTACATACATATGTAGACATGGTATGAAACACAAGTGCGGGCTGGAGCACTCAGAATTTTGAGAATGTTAAACTATGTGTATAAATCCAGCGATAAGAGGTAGACTCAGCGCCAGATTCACAGCGAGAGCAAGCGAACACAACCACTAATGAAAGGAAAACTTATCAAAACACTGTGTACATAAACTGTTTTACATTTACGTTTATGTACTGTGATAAAATCTATACTTTAATTGCACAATGTACATACATATTTATAAAGTTTCCCCGCGCTCAACAAATTCCTCTTCCTCCTCTACACTCTTTTCCCTAGCCCAATAGTAAATTTAATGCTTCCTTTACACTTCTTCATCTAATCTCTTAAAATTTGCAAGTTTCAACGTGACTCGGTCAGACATTTGTCGTCATGTTGTCAAGGCTGAACAATAACAAACGCCGAGAAGGTACAAATGTTCACAACTAATCATGTAAAATAATGGGCGTCAACGTTGAAACTATATCAATCAAGCCATCAGTGTCTATCTACTATTACAAAGAATGTTAGCATCAAATGAAAAAAATTATTTCAGACAGAAGGAATCGACCAGAAGGACAAAACTTTGCACAATTTTAATAAAGTAGCTAGGCTTCGCTTTAGTATTTACTCTGAGGTCGAGCAACTACATGGCTAATATGCCTCATCCTTATTTCAATTTTGAAATAGGTAGAACGAGAGGGAGACAAGGAAAATCTAATTTTATCTTGACCTGTTCCATAAATTTAAGATTGAACGTCAACTCCAGACGTGGAGATAAAACGACGAGTCTCTTCGTATGTAGGTCTCTTGCTTACTTGGCTAGGAAAATGTTGCGTGAGCCGCGGGAAATGAGAGAAAGGAAGATGCAAATACGGGAAAAGATCACACAACTGATGCTGATAAATAAGATTTTCGAGCAGTCAGCTAAACACTTTGGGCTATGCATAAACTTTAATCTTTAGAGAAACGTGTACAAAAAGAGAACTTTCGTATAATTCTACCTCAGTCGTAATCTATCACCTATGTAAGTAGGTACAGGTTTAAGTCTCGACGGTATTATTATTATGAAATAAAACCGAAAATCCTCACGACTCGCCCCCATGATATACAATTACACCACATTTTTCTATTCTCCGCGTGCATTTGCCTCATGACGTATACAGATATTTGTAAAGGATACGCATTTAAAGACGATCTACGCATCTAATTTTAATTCAAAATTAATTGCTCCATTCTATCTATATGAAGGTTGTTGTTGCTCAACCCCGTTTTATTTTGCTTTTCTTGCCATTTTTCTTGTACCTCAATCCCAGATAGGAACATCAAACATTCGAATTTAATAGGGTAAACAAATCGAGAGAGTGCCAAAAAAAATGGTTGGAAATACTCGTATAGAAACCAGTTGAGTTGATCTAAATATGCAAGAAACGTAGAGAAAATCAGAGGATCGGATGTTGTGCTAAAGGACGTTTGTCCTTCCGTTCCGATGAACATGTATACACCACAAATCCAACTAGCCTAATAGACATGATAGTGATAATAATAATTATTATATTGGGCTTTTTGGACGAGTTTCAGAATGAAATATGTATTTGTACTTAAGAATGGATTTTTTCCACTTTTTACTTTTGCGAATGAGTAGGAAGTTGTCAGGGTGGCTGTCACGGAAGTCAAATTATACATTAGATTGGATTGTTTCTCTTTTCTTGTTTCCTATATAGGATGCGATGGAAGGAGAAGAGACGAAAAAAGAAGCACTCGAGAGGTCGAAAAAAATGTAGAATGTTTTCCAAATACTTTTTTTCACACTCGATAATATGCCAAGTAAGTCAAGCCGAGGAACATCTGTGCATTTTCCTGTCCCAATCCACAAATATGTACAACCTACACGACTGACAGAATATTAGCAGCCGACTGAATTGGCAAATGAACTGAAAAATTAGAAACTCAAGGTTTTAAAGTACCAACATATGTATATACTATGTACCCACATATATTCCCGCTAAACTCACACCAAAGGAAAGGGAGAAAGCTCCATGGGAATAAATAATCATTACTATTTTTCTTACTATCACTTGTGGTATTGATACTCTTTCACTACAAGGATAGCCAAATGTTAATGTTGAGAATCTTAAAAGCACTCTTGCATATTTCACAAATTTATATCAAAGACCCTTTGAGCTGTGTCTATTATGGCTTTTATACTTTGTAGTCATGTTTAATTTGTAAACCATTTCTATCAAAATAAGCAAACCGATGTGAATTTGTTGTGTGTTTACTCAATTTTGACTGCAAACTACAGACATAGCGATGTCACCGAGGTTGTTATAGTTTCTTGTCGTTTAAAAAGGCAAATTGGGGGAGAACTTTCTTTTCTTAAATGCTCTTTTGATTTTTGATGTTACACAGATCCACTAAATTCTAAATTACAGATGATTACAAAGTAACGGGTTAATTTTTTTACTTGTACTTTACAATGTATACCATACATTTATTCCTTCTATCTTCATCTTTTAGTCTTGGTTGCATGTCAAGCCGTCTACAAGTTTTCTACTGGAATTTTTTCCGAGGTAAATGCCAGATTGTAAATGTGAGATTATAATTTCAAAAATTGTCGTCGTCCTACGTTTAACTTTTTTCTTTTGGCGTCATCCTACTTTTTTGTCTTTACACTTTACAATGCTCGTTTAGTTTCCATAATTTCTATTGTACTGTTGAATGTATATAATACCTATGTACTATGTGAAAAACAGGAGGGCTACAAATAATAAACAGATAGATAAGAAGAGAGAAGGGGACAATTTCGATGCTTTGGCACAATTTCATGTAGGTATTATATTTTTACATCACAAAAATAAACACATAATCTACGGGGAGATAAAAAAACTACAGTTTGAAAACAAAACTCCTCAAAATTTGATTGAGTTGTTTAGACAATGGTAAAAAACGGACAAATGTCTCTCGCTTTAATAATTTAATCTTTCGTATCAGAGTAACGTGGAGACAGATGAACCAGAAACCGGATGACATGACATGACAACTAAATAAAATGCAAGATGAGATTTCGAAAACGTCTCCCGTTTTCTCCTCTTCTCTCTGTACTTTGTACATTACTATTAGAATTTAAACACGCATCCCGAATTCAAACATTGTAATGCCATGTGATAAAATTGTACACTCATAATAGTTAACAATTTACTCTCCTTCAGTATTCCAAGGCTATAACATGCCGTCATCATGATCAAAAGAATAACTAGAATCTGAAACTCAGCCTTTTTCTGAATTACGTGCATGAAAATAGCTTTAAAGTACGCGTACACATAAAAAACTGAATCAAGCGGATAAACAAAACGATGCGTAAAAAAAAACTATGAAAGCTACATTAAGTGTTCAACATCAGGAGGCAGCTTTAGATATAAATACAAACTTTTTAGAGTAGACGAACCACGTAAAGGGAATGTATTATCTATAGAAAAACCAGACTAAAGTGAGAGTTGAGAATTGGAGGTGAAACAAATTAGATAGATGGAAATTTCAAAAAATTGAAATGTACAAGTATTAGCTTTCACCATGGCTTGAACTTTAGACCAGACTTTATTCTTTAGTTGAAATTTGAGTCTGCATTCTTCATACACAAAAATGTGTCTCAAGAAATCAGAGTGAGAAGCGGAAACATTCATTTTGCCATTTTCCATCTCAACATTGTTTTTTTTTCACAATTTATGACAATTTAAAGTTATTACGATGAAAGTCTCAAAAGTCCGGTAAAATAATACCGTTATATTCAAAATTTTTACTTTCTTCACAAGAATTAATAATATAGAATTACATTCAAATATCAACCTTGATGTTTTCCAGACAGAATAGGGTCGACGCGTGGAAAAAAGTAGACAGAAAAAAGTTGCAAAAAATTCGAATGTGAGTGGGTTTTCCAACTAAATACAACAGTCGCAATGCAAGAATTATCTCAGATTTTGAAACGCAATTTCCAAAAAAATCGTCTCGGAATTGTCAATTGAACCACTAATGATAATGGCCCACTGTGTAAGAGAAAGAGTTTTCTCGGGAATTTCTGAGAAGTTGAGGTCAAAGTCAAGGCTAAACTGTACATATGAGTTTCTATTTTCTCGGAGTTGTTCCTCGCTCTGGGAGATCATCAATCTGTGACATCAACTACAGCAGATAGGTAGCCAGTTATTTCACTATGTTTCCTTTTATGTCGTCCGAAGGCTACAGGGAAGCTAAGCTGGCACAAGGCCCTCATTTTTATATCGAATCTTATTCCAAGAAACGCGGGACGTGTCAGTCACACAAAATGGAAAATCCACCTCAACGATGTTATCAAAAAGACTTTTTAATTTGTGTGTTTTAAATTAATTTATTAAAACGTCAAAAATCGAAACGCTGGAGAAGATGGGAATTCAGGAGTTACAAAGGATGCCTGATCAAGATTCTAGACCACGGTTAACATAGATGAATCGCACAAATGACAGGTCAAATAGCCGAAATAGTTTAGCAAGTTTAGTTTCACATCGTCCTAATTTAAGTTGACTTGGGAATTCAGGCGCTCACCTAAATCGCAATTCTTTATACATTTTATTCGCAACCTCTGGTGGCTGGTAGACATTTCAAAACAAAACGAATATTCAGCCTCAATCCAAATAACAAATAATAGAAGGCTGATTTTTTAAAAGTCTCTAAGCCAAATTTTATATTTTTGTGGTTATTCAAGAAGTAATTTAGAGCAATAAAAACGTAAAGTATTATTTAAAGAACGAAGTTGAAAGTTGAACGCACAAAATACGCATACAGATTTACTCTCGTTCTATGTCAACAAAATCTTTCTTTCCGTATGTCTAAATATAGAGCTCGTAGTGCACCTACCTAAACAAATTATACATGAATTACGATGTATCTATCTACATAACTACGTGTGTGTAGTCTCAGTCAAGGAATTGAGGAGAACTCTTGGCATCTTTCTTTTCCCGTGTATCCTTGTTTATTTTGAGCCACGGCCTATGTATGTTGATATTGGTATTGGTTTAGTTTTGGTTAGTAGGTACGGCGTAGCCATCAATACATACAATATAACATCAAAATTACTTCCTTTATTTTTCACAGAACATAATATAGATACATGCATGCATGCATGGGAACTCTCTCTCTCTCTCTCTCTCTCTTTCTTCTTTCTAAAGGACAACAAACTAATTCTTAAACAACTGAAAACACTTGCTCTACGTATCCAACTTTTATATACGTTGCTTTCTTTCACGATACACACTACAGCAAAGTAAATGGACTGAAGAATGCCGTCACAATTCTTTCCCTTTCTTCCCCTCCTTGGCATAGATCCATTAAATTTTTGGCTCAAATTCCTCTACGTTCTTAATTTCAATATCTCTTTCTATAAACAATAGATTAACATAGTGTGTGTGTGCTTATGCATGTACCATGTACGTTTCAATACATACACTTTCCGATTATTAGCTGAAATCTTCTACGAAATTTTAAAATAATATACGGAGAAATTTCCCAATGTTTGTCAAGTTTCAATCTGCTCAATTTCTTTGCCTTCCTCTTATTGTTTTGCACTAAATTAATTTCTAATCCTCGTGGTCCTTTTGAATTAAAATAGTATTACAACCCAAAGTCCTGTGTACAAATGTAATGTGTAACAGTAACAAATTTAAGATATTGAAACTGTAAAAAATTTAGATCTAAAGGCGAATGTATAATAGCTAGAAGAAAACAGTCGGACATCTGACGTCGTAAAAAGTAAAGGAAAACGAGAAAAAGAACCAAGAAAAATATATCCTTCTGTTTATTTTTGTTCTGCCCTCGATGACTCCTCTTGTATTTCGTTAGCAGCCCAACCATACCAAAGCAAATCATCAAATAACCACTAGGTTACATTGTACGTTGAACTTGACTTCTTTCTTGAGTATTTACTGTAGAGTTCTGTTCATTCCCAAGTCTAACTATAGTCTCATCAAACCGACACATGATACATACATCGAAACAGTAGGGAGAGAAAATGCAAGTTTTGTTTCCTTGTTTGTATGGAAAATCTAAGTAATAACCATCTATTATCCGGTAGATTGCTTCACCTCTTCACGGGAGTTTTCGGTAATCGAAAGTAGCATGCATTTTCTATCAATACAAATTAATTAAACTCACCATTATGTTTTCCAGCAAGCTTAACCACCGACCCACGCAAATTTAAACACTGCATTTATGTACACAGGAACTAGCAGAAAATTAAGTTAATTCACTAACTGTTTCTCTATTTCAATGGGAACGCTAACATAGCATAATGGTGCTTACATAACAATTATTGTAGGTTGATAACATCATCCTATATATTTATGTCATATTGTTATTGTATTGCAATTACCCAGCGTGTATGTATTGTATTTTACATAAGTGCACGCATGTACATGCATGAACTACCTGATGATCTTTTACATCCCACCCAGAAAATATGATAGAGGATGAATGAATGACTTCTCCTGTAAAAATACTAAACAAGAAAGTCAATGCAACAGCCCCTAAGTTGCTTCGACAAGGAAACTTTGCTCTTTAATTTTGTATTTTTTTTGTATTAGTTTAGTTTGTCTAGTGCACAAGATAAAAACGTAATACCTTATAGAAAGCAGTCACGCGATACTATAATACCACACCAGTGGATAAAATACTATAAATGTGTAAATATACGCATGTATATTACATATCTACAAGAAGATGTTGAACCTCGGCGATGAAATGATGATGATCATTACTTTTCCTGTACACGTGTGGAGAAAAACAACGCGTGTACATTGTCTAGTTTGTTTTCGTTAGATTTTTTTAAATTTTTGTAAAAATAATAAATATTTTTCATTGTAATCTCTTGACAGCTATCATCCGACGTCATACTACATATACTACTCATGCTTATAAACATTAGTTGATCAACTAATTATTACTACTGATATTACAATATACTACAGCTGAAACGGAACACAACTAAAATTTTACACTTCACAAAAAGAACTTATCTTCTGGGTCAATATTCGATAACCTTCGTAACAAAATCGGGAAAAAGACAATGCGCAATTGCCGACTCTTTCTATACAGTTAGAATGACAGGTTATAATTAAATGTTACATCCTCATCACTCTTCACCTTCACCTTCTCATTTCAGGAATTTTAAAATGAAACAGCACTACATATACAGTATGCTCTTACTAACAAGTGGCATATATGGAAGGGTATATAATGTACAGGCAATACATAATCTGTGTATCACCAGTCACTATATATGTACGATCATTTAGTTACTATTATCAGTTATAATTGATTTACTCTTATCAGTATTTTACGACAGGAGGACACAACATATCAACATACACACTTGTCAAATATACAATACGTAAGTTCAAGTTCGACTTGGCATTTTTCCTGTATACAGTCGCAACATGATATCTTCCTAATAATAATAATAATATACAGTTTGTGTTCAGACAGAAATTTGAAGAGGGAAAAAGAGAGCGGTGAAAAAAGGAAATATTAATAAATACAGGATGACTATATGAGTTTCCATGTTGGATACAGATATATATACTATATACATCACGCCAATCCTCATCATCGTTGTTATGATTGTCGTCGTGTTCTGAAAGATAACAAAATTGTTTACAGCATTACAATATTATTATTATTATATAAACTTAAATGTTCGATCCGTGCACTTTCCTGTTTTATGCATGTAAAATAAAAGGGTAACATTACAAGTCTCGTCTCTCCGAATTTCATTCTTGTTTTTGGATCAGTTCACAGTCTGCACCTTACATGTATATGTAAACTTTAGATATACATATAAGCAGTCATATAATATAACTCCATCTCATTACATTATATACATGTACTGTGTACCATATATTTACATAGTAGGTTTACCTATACAAGTATAAAAACTATTATTATATGTGCAATCTGCAAGTTTCCAACCAGCCTCAATAAAACTCAGAGGGAAAGATTTGTACCAAGATTTTTTTGTCGTTGTTTTACTGCCTCAACGTGCATGATTTTAAATATATATATTAGTATATATGCTGCTGGTTGTGCTCGTATGCTGTGTACCAAATGTAAAAACTGCCTACAGAGTTGGTATGTCTGGAACTTTGAATAGGGTTTTGATGATTGTAGTTATATATGTTAGGACAAGAGTAGAATTGGCACTGGAAACTGGAAGTATAGTAGTATGTATGTGTATAAAATACTTATGTATGTGAAATGACATGTGATTTGTTGAATGCCGACAGAGTGTCTGACCCAAATACGGAAGAGTCCCAGTAAAATACCCATGAAAGCTTATACAGTTGAGAGATAGGAATCTGAAACGATCACAACTTACAACTACATACTATAAAAATACGCACCCTATGGACCATATACAGATACAACAGACTATAGACTGCACGAAGCATACTTATAATTTGTATGAGTATACAGTATACATTGAACATACAAAAGTAATGAAAGAAAGAGCCGGAGCCTCAATAACATCGTAATACCAATTGCAGAAATTCCACATCAATGAAATTTTTGGATTAAAATTTTTTTTAGAAATTAAGATGTTAAGTGCTTCAATTTCTACTACTAATTACCCTTTTCCTTTTATCATCAAACAACTACCGTCTGAATCAAAAGGAAGAAGATAAAATAAAGGGAGAAAACTCAGTGGACACACTTTCCCATACACAGGAATATTCGAATGATGGTTGCGAAAAGTATTTACGTATTCCTTAAACGTATAGCTATACATAGAGGGGGGAGGAAGCTAGCAGCACGAGACAAATCCTTGGAAGATGTAATGGGAAACATTTTATTTTATGGAGAAGCCACAAAAAGGAAATCACAGGAGACCAAGAAGAGTAGAGACAAGTCAGTGAGAGTCATGTCTTTCTCTCCCAAGTTTATACCTCATACATACAAACGTTCAACTGTTGAGAATGGCAATGGTATAGTAAATCGTCTAGTGCATGTATGTATATAAAACTGTGACACACACTCAGATTCCCGTATCTTTTTTTATTATTTTTTAGCCGTTTTTGCTGTTATCGCTGTCTAGATCACATGGACCAAAAGTGGAGCGAAATAGAAGTGAAAGTATGTATCACAAAATAAATATAAATATGCATAACATATAGCTAGATCTCAAATTCTCAATTATATTTATGTTGCGTATCTATCAAAATCTTGCATTCTCAGCTCGAATGCGAAATAAAATCGGGCTAGACACATGGGGAAAGGGAAACAATTGTGTACAAGTATATGCGACAATGAATCATGAGTTACGCTTAATTTGGACTGCATTATTGGATCCTGAATCCTGCATTTCTTCATGCAAGCTATCTATGCAATACCTATTTGTCACTACATTGTGTTAACCTACATATAACATATATTTTTGTAGAGTATTTTTCTTTCTTTTCCTGTCAGACCAAGCCGTCAATAATTTTCCTCTCATTTACTTTATTTATTAACATTAATAAGTGGAGTTTCTTTTCTACCTGATTCGTGCTTATTTATTTATTATTATGCGTCGACACAAATCTTTTCTATTTATTGTTGTTAAGAAAGCCCGATAGAGAAAGATGTGAAGGTGACTGCATTTGGGTTATAAACATTTTGGAGCATTTTCTACTTGTACACCCGGGGAAATAAATGCCCTAATATTACTGCGCACGATTTCCACACCTACTGCATTGTTTTTTATGGAAGCTACAAGTTATTTATTTATACATACAGATATAATATGGAACTTGTGGTAGTTGGTTGGTTTGCTGTTATCAATTTACTGTATAACAATAAACATGGGACAATTAAGAGTAATTGTGTTGTGTGCATAAATGTTAATCAAAATATTTAGTTCGAGGTTTTCAGGCCACCGAAAAAAGAAAACAACTATGTGGACAGAGCTGAGATTATATCAAAAGGTTCAAAAGCAAGTCAAGCATGCGGACATAAAAAATTCAGAATATGACAGAAGATTCCTTCCAGCTTTTACTTGAAAAAATTTGAAACCTGTGAGATCGCTACCGTATATTCTGTACGGTAACGATACATAATATAATATTGATATGGCCTTTATGCAGGCATTCAAAGAACATATAAGAAAATCCAAATTCCAAAAATAACCATAAATTTTCTCAAACAAAGGTGGAGAATTGTGGGGAAATGCGTCAAACGCAATCGATAAAGATAATAATGATAACAAAACTCAAAAATTCTTGTTTGAGTGAAAGAAGTGGAAGAAAGTGTAAGTGAAAACAACAACAAAAATAAACATACTTCAACTAAAATTAAATTTTTTGAGGGTATTTGGTTCATAAATTGAAGAATCATATTTCCTTCCGATTTCAACTCCCAAGCAAATAATTTGAGAACTTTAAAGGTTGCACCGTTATAATGGAGACTGTTTCATGTGGAAAACACAGTAAACTTCCTTTTACGTTTATGAAGTTAATAGAGCCATGGGGTCATGACATTACAAATGGAGTGATTTTCTTTCAAACTTTTGACTCAATATTCTGATACCTACATGGTAAGACTTTTACCATTTGATGTTACGATTAGATGATATCGTATGATCATTTAAAAAATTGAATTTTAACCCTAGTATTATGTTACTCTCAAATCATGCACATTGTGCATGCATTATTACAATACACAATACGCTACTTCTGCTGAATCAATGGAATTTTGATAACACCATCATATTCAATTGTAGGTTTAACGACTTGCTATTATTGAGTTCTTTAAGTTGTGAAAGAACTTAATCAAATCCTTACAACTTGTTGAAAACACTACATAATTCCAAGTTTATACTGTGAATTGTACAATGTGAATGAAATACTCATAACCGGTAGCACACATTAATAATTGTCTGGTTCGAGTTTTCCTATACTTTCTCTGCTTTCCTAACCATACAACGGCTTTCTGTTTCACCCGTTAGTTATGTTGTTGGGCATGTATTTCATATTTCATACACTATACTCTCGGACCTAAGAGACGATACGAAAACGAGTGTGTTATAAAACAGAGACGAAAATAAATATTACATGTAACATGTACGATGACAGGAATAAATACCCTAATATGACCACGCAATATTTCTAAAATAAGCGGTGTAGAACAAATAACTAATGTCATATTTGGTTTGTCAAACGCGATTGGCGCATCAGGCATCAAAACATGCATATAAAATATATTATATAAAAGGCTGATGATTGCAATGAAATTGCGATGTCAACTGATAAATGAGCATGTTTTTCAGCAACTTGGGTTTTGTAAGCTAACTGTGAAGCACACCGCAAAATAGACTGATGTAAGCATTTTGCCGTGCATCGATTTCACAATTCAAAACGAAAGAGTCAACAGTCAACAGTTTTGATTTTGATCAGTAGATTAAAAATTTTCGGAAAACAAGTTAGCCAGGATGGCTGCAAAACAGTTTTCAGTTTGAAATCGTTCCTTTTGCAGCTTCTCGAACGCCTTCACACGTCACAGACAATTAAGATAGACGTTAATGCCTTTCGGAATTATATGGGAATTCCAGAGAGACTCCCTTAAAAAAATATATCGTCATTAATTGTTACCGGAAATTCTCGCGACCACTCAAAATTACGTCAAATCCAATCGGAATCCTATCACTTCTCCATGCCTCTCCTATCAAATTTCATGGAAATTCCATCATGAGACACACATTTTCAAATTTTTGCTTGCTGACATGACAGGATAGTAATGGCATTCGATATCAATGTGATGGAACGGTCATGGGATTATGAGAGGATATCGGTCGAATTGCTGGTCGGACATATCGGACATGTCACGTCACCATTTCATAGGATGTGGTAGGATTTTAAAATCAGGGTAACTGTTTACACTTTTTTAATCTCGATTTTTCAAATCACGCTGCAAAAGTGCAGCACGATATAATGACGAACAATGTTGCAATGAATTTACAAACAAGCTCACGGCACAAAATAAACATGGATTGTGGAAGATACAAAGAGATTAAATAAATTAGTCTAAAGCCACCGTAGCTGTACCCATAAAAATCTAATTACTATATATATTAGTATGTAATAGGAACACGATATTATGACCTGACGCCGTATGTACTCATTGCTCCCGCTACACACTGCATACTGACAACTTGTGAGTATTTATTAGTAATGATGATTTTTTCTTCATAACAATGCTGTATTATTGGGAAGGGAAAACGGGCTTTTGTCAAATTGCCTTTAACCAAGGGCATTGATAAGCATAACTTTAACATCCGACAAATACTTTACACACATATACTTATATATACATACAAATGTGCTTAGCAAGAGTTCTAATTTGTTTCAATTATTGTTCCTCTCTCCTGAACAATTTTCAAATTTGAGCAAAAGACATTAGCTGTCAGCTATTATAACATAATACCAATATCATACTTAACACATAACGCAGATCATTACGATTATGAGTATTTCTTTCTATGGATGCATGTGAATTGTAGTCGGTGAGGTATTCTTAGATTCTGAGACAATCGCATCTAAAGTTTCCTGATTTCCATTTATTACATAACAGTATGTATATATAAATTCAAATAAGTTTGTAATTATACTTCTAACCGGCCTAGAGCTTTGAAACTTTCAAAACAGGTATTTATTGAACCTAATTAGTGGAACAAGTAAAAAACTGAATGTACTTGACCGACTACAATTCATGTGATGCTTCACATATAAAAGAATATCACGTTCATTAACAGTGTTTTTAACATACATTTACTCCTTCGCTCATTTAGGACTTGTTTATGTATTTAAAAAGATTGAAAGATTATATAATCAATAATAGTAATCACTAAATGATTATCATGTCATGAAATTTGAGATGAATTAATTAGACCGGCAACATTCTTTCGTAAGTTCATGGCAGGTTATTCTTTGATAGAAATGCTCTTCCTTCTCATTGAAAATTAGCAAAATTACACGACAAATAAACAAATAATGTTGTTACAGCATTATTATATAATATTTCAGGGCCTTAGTATTAGAGAATTTGAAGTCTAGACAATATAATATTTTTCGACTCATTCGTTCATCTGCACAAATAAATATAATATATTTAACTATATAAATAATAACAACTTGTTCTTTAAATTCTTTGCCTTGCTACAAAGAGTTTACGGATCCATAAAACAAAACATGAGTAAGCGAAAAGGTCATTTCCTGTTTTTTACCATCTTTGGTATCCTGCTGAGTGAAGTCTTATAATTGGATGGTTAGCTATGGCGTAGTTAACTAGACAATATATATTATATAAAATATTATAAAGCTGTAATAAATGTCCCATCATGCGTAAATAACATTAAGCAAGCATTACTTGCAAAATATGCATGATACTATAACTAATATTCTAGAAAAATATCTCACGTAAGTAAATAACTTAATTTTTTCTATTTTTAATTCTTAGAGAAAATGAAGTAACGTCACGAAGAACTCTTTTCATATAATATTATACGTGTACATTTACTTTCCTAATATTGTCTGTAGGCGCAATAAAGACGCGCCAGCCGTTTTATTTTGTAAATACATGAAATACGACGAAAATAATTTAATGTGGCACAGATCACGCACATCATATATGATGAATATTGTGTGGTTTCACAGTCCTCACTCATTAACGGCGTGAGAGAGAATTGAAATTTTCGGTTCTTGCAAAATCATGGACGAGAACAATCAAAAAGCGAGCTACCTTCAAGTTTAACCCATTATGAGGACTCAACGCAGTTGAGATTAGTATCAATTTAGTGAAAGGACACAGTGACTTGGCATCATCCTATTCATGGATGGGAACATGGTCAGCCCAATTTAGAAAAGTACCAAATAAATACCCTTTGACACTAGGCCGTCGAAGGTCATCCAGCTACAGAGACTATTCCCAAAAACAGGAAAAAATTACAAGATACCAGATTACTGGCCCAACAATGGCCATAATAATTTGAATCTAAAATAAATTTCTCTGTTCAGAAAAAAATTCAGTGGCATGACTCTTCTTTATTGCCCATACAGATATCTCACCTACGATTCTATAAAATACACTGTTTGTCTATTTTATTCTACATCTATCTTTTCTACATCCTCTCGGAAAATTATAGTGTCACACATTTATTATAACGGTGATGCAAATGATCTTGGTGAGAAATAAAAAACAGACAATATTGAATTCTTACCTTTTAATGATGCGCTATCGGTAGAGACGCATTCTGTCTTGATTTCAATCATATGTCCCATTTCGTTTATGCCATGTTGTCGGTTCTCGGACATTGGTGCTGCCAATTTTTCTATTGTTTGGTAAAACATGACATAAATCGAATTATCAATTATTACTTATACTTTTTATACTTTATAGGTATGATAATTTATACAACACTACTTGTACAATCTAGAAAAAAACTAATATAAAAATAAAAACTATGTAAAAGTATGTACCGGCAAGAAGAGGGTTGTTTTGGGCAATACCACCTGATTTGTTGAGACGACCCATGTTTTCCGAGGGAAGATGAGGTTGACATAGTTGACTTTGTAGAATAGATGGTCCCATATTATTCTTATTGTTACTGTTGTTATTATTAACTCGATGTGAAATGTTTGACATGACCAGAAGTGGAGAGTGTCCGTTGCTATTATTATTAAGATGATGATGATTATTATGATGAGAAATGTCATCAAGGTTCAGGTCACATTTGATATTCATATTATTCTTCTTCCGCCTCTTGGCGAGTGAGGAGCCATTGTCATTGTTACTATTGTTGTTATTATTATTATTAAGTTGACAATTTCCGGAAGTGTTAATATTCATACTATTGCCATTATTATTTAAATTCATATGACCATTAAGAAGATGGTGCTGTTGTTGTTGGTGATGATGATTTTGAGAGCTACTCACATTGTTGGTATTATTATTATTATTACTGTGGTGATTGTGATGATTCAGGTTACTAGTGTGTTGTTGAAGAGCACCATGTTGATGACTTTGTTGTTGTTGCTGTTGTTGTAAGTAAGAATTATATTGATTTTGATGAGAGGATGATGCAGATTGATGATGTGGATCATTCTCATCGACAAATTCACCAAGAATTGCCTCCAATTCCAAGGAGTCACCCAATTGTTTAAATAGATCATCGTCATCATCTTCGTCCAGTGGAGTTACAAGTCCATTCAGATCTGCTTGACTTAACTGGGATAGAGTTGGGAGCTCCAGGTCACTATTGGAGCTACTATTATTAGTATTATTACTACTATTACTGCTATTTGTGTTATGATGACTATTGCTGTTGGTACTGCTCACATGAGAGTTACAATGGTGACTACTTATATTTACATTGACTGTATAACTGCCTGGATTATTGTTATTGTTATTATTGTTGTTGTTAGTTGTTGAGGATGAGGAGACGGGAGGACCGGTATTCGGCCTTGTATTATTATTCATTTGTTGGAGATGATGGTGATGTGACTGCTGTTGTTGTTGATGGTGATGATTGTGGTGGTGGAGATTATTACTATGATGACTATGTTGTTGTTGTCCATGATGGGACATGGGATTCATTGAATCATGACCATTTGACAGATTCATGGAGAAAGAACTTAAATTATGATTGTTGTTCCCATTGTGACTGGAAGTAGTTGTAGGACTAGAAGTAGGACCATTATTTCCTCCTATCACTGAATTACCATCCTGTGAATCCAACAATAAAAAATAACGATTAAATATACACATAATTACAATAGACTATAGTTAAATATAAATAATACTAAAAATAAAATTGCTTATATATTAAATATTATTATTATGCAAAATTAAGTACAAACTGAACACATGTGTGAACATTGAGAAAATATTTGAAAAAACGTTCGTTGCAATTTTCTGCTCTAGCAACACAGTCGCCATCTATTGCTGAGGGAGTAAACTAAGGGTAGTTCCAAGCTCTTGCAGTAGAGTTCACTTCAGTCGCGAACTCAATCACCGAACTACTTTTCAATATTTTCATAAAACGTTTCACACGAAACTTACAAGGCATGAGAGGTCATCATTGTCAGCGCACCACAAGAGATCATCGTCAATGAAAGACATGTCGTCTGGATCTGGATCCTGGAAACGAGTTCCAGTCCCCGTCAGGGTTAACGATTCAATTTTGGTATCCAGTTTGAACAAATTTATTGTTCCTTATGTATCGAAACAAGCACGAGCTTGCCAGCAAGAGTTATGTTATTTGAGGATGAGACGAAAAGCTCCGGTCGAGTCATGTACTTTTAATGAATCCAAAACCTATAGAATACAAACAAAAAAATCACAACATTAGAAATCATAGTCATTTTTCATATAAATGATGTCACATACTCTGTGTATGTGTACATGGTACATGAGTATATTTTACTTCCATTTCTATTGTAATGCAGCAACTACTATAACACAGAACAAAACTACAAGCTACAAGCCAGTCTCACAACTGTAATTTGAAGCGACTACACACAAAGCCAACAAGCTGGCAGCACTCTCTTTTGAAATTGAAGTGAACTACGAGTTTCTAAAAGCATCGTCAGGTTTCACACGTATCAGCAGTTTTCAATGTGTAACAAACCCTTAGTAAAACAATATTGACAACAAAGACTTTTGCAGTGACCACAAAAAACTTTGGACGACGACGACAAATATTATCCAACTTTAAGCATAAATTACATATTTAAATTAATGATAATGCAAAACAATTTCAACAGAGTTTCAGAAATCATGGATGTTATTAAGCTGCTTTTTCCAGAAATTAGCGTCAACCCTATATCTTATTTGCCTTGTGATTCAATACGAAAAAAATGCTCAATTTTTTTGTTTCACGTGCACCACGGTTTTTCATCGACTTTGTCTTTCATTTTTAAAACACGCTTTGTCTTTCATCCTTACAAAACATGCACATTACGAGAGACTTTTCAAGATATAAGATTCCCCTCTGTTGTAGATATCTTACAATTAGTGACAAACATCGTTAAGTAAGATCCGTGTAGAAAAAATTGTACCAGCAGATATCAGTTATGACTTTATTTTTCTAATTGGATTTACACTTAACCTTATACTCATAACTCATAACAATGTATTACATGGATTTACTTGTATTACACACCTTTTTACACTACTAAAGGAAAATAGACGTGACCGTGAGACAAATAATATGCATAATTTTATATTACCCTGTGACCACACTCCTTCCATGGTTCTAATAGGTCCAGATCCATAGTTTTTTTTAAATCTTTCGCGGTTTTTCAAAAGTATTGAAGAAAAACTTAAGCCTTAATCCGGCAGCTTAACACGCTTATTTAACTTTTAGTATATTTCCCTAAATTTAACACCCCACTCATTTTTAGAACTATTATTACGTTTCGTGACACAAAGTCACTGAAAAGAGTACTGAAAAAACTAAAAAATATTTTGACCCTATATTAAATTCACACATGACACATAGTTTCAGAAAAAAAGTTCCACAACACACACACACAATCAAAGTTAATTAATTTATAAGTTGAAGCTAACACTAAGGTGGGGAGCATAATACTCCTAATTGCTACAACTATACAAGTACTCTTTATGTAACCATTGTAGTTATTTGTATTTTTTTAAATCACACACCATGTTTTTCTTCGTCTTCTAAATGTATTCAAAAACGAGTCATTACCACACACACACACACACATACACTATACAGATACCCTCATCAGTTATATCTGTATTGCATTGTCATTATTGAATCAACACAGAGTGATATACCTACAAACAAATTTTAGTTCCATGAATTAATACATAAGCTCGTTGGTTCTCTCCCGTCACACTGAACTAATAATACATAATAAATAGACATTCGTCGTCGTCTATGACTTAGCAGTGAATACGGTATAAAAGTCAACGTAATGTTGTTATGATCCATTCAATTAATCACACCATCTGTATAGGCATATGTATATGCCTGTGTATGAATACAACAGCCATTTTCCATACCGCGTAGGTGCTCAATTGAAGCTCCCTTTAATAGCATAATAATTTATTAATTCACAATCTATTGTTTTGTTCATATCTTTCAATAGAAGTGCTTTTTCAATAATGTAGTCTCTATATTCCATTTGTGTATTTACAAGTCTACTGACTCTAGTAGGTATACACGTAGTGTGGTGGGCTCCTGAAGCAGGAGATTATGATTATCCATTATAGGAGCTTGTTTTGTACCATGCACCACTTTAATGCATATTATAATCACAATAAGTGTAGTATAATAATTATAACGATTTTAAACCTATATTTCCTGCGGTATGTATTACAAATGAATATGAGACTAATAGACGTTTCTTCAAAAAAAATTTGTAAACTGAATTATTTGTTCTATTTTTATACTCCTTTTAAAAAAGACGGTATTTAAATGAAACTATGGGTGAGTTTCTAATAAGTTATCTTGTAAGTATTATTTCGAGTCAAAGCACTGAATTTTAAATACGACCAGGCACTACGGTGACTTTTGTATTGAATTTTCTGTGGAAGAAAAATCTGTTGAAGCACAAAAAAGTAGAAAGTTGAGATTCAAAAATTTGATAGTTTTTTTTCGCTGTTACACTGTAGTGAAGAGGAAACTAACTGAATAATACTTTTTAGCTAGTGAAGCTTATTCCAATGCATACATATGCTAATGCTGATGTCTCTTTTCCTACATTATAAAAAAAAACTTTTAGAGAGGGGGGAGAGAACGATAAGGACAAAAAGTGCAATGATAGATAGTGTGCAATATTATTACACTGATCATTTACATTGCCAATTATCTACATGAATACATGCTGGAATTCCAAATTACACCGTGTATTACATAGATAGAAAAAGTAGCAGTCACAGTTTGACTGAAAGTATTTATGAAATGATAACCGACTTGTATTTGCATAATTCAGTGCAGACTGCAGTTTTTATCAGTTCTATTTTTCATTGTCCCCTCTATTACGTATGTATGTATAATATGATTATGACTCCTTTTTGCGAGCGTTTACAAAGTTCGAACTCTTTCTCTGTGTATGAAATGAAAATCTTCCGGATTATAATAGTTTATATTTACTTGTTTTTTGTTTTTGCTCTTGTTTTGATATTATCACAGACTATAAAGTATTTTATGTTTTCCTGTTCTACTGTCTGTATTTTATTTGGAAATTGATCCAATATTTTGATAATTTTCATCGACAATATTCTTGTTTTGATTTTTGATGCATGTGTGCCTGTTTCGAGCAAATCTTTTTCTACCGTATATGTATGTATAACTATTGTCTTGTGGAAAGAAAGCGCAAAATAGGAAATCAGTTGCACTTCCATGAAATGCAATTTCCGTATACTGTAAACTATACAGTCATCTTTCCTCCTCAGATTAGAAAAAGGAAAGAAATTTTTCAATAGGTAAAACATTAAAATTTAAAGTTATCATTCAAGAATATTTTACGGAGAGGAATCGTTGGAGAAAATGTGACAGTCAACTTTTTCACCAAAATTTCATTTTCTATTCCGTCTTCTATTAAACATTTCTTTAAACTTTATCGATTTAAACTACTGTTTATACATAGTTAACCCACCAATGTTTTTGGCAATTGTTGTATAGATTCTCCACTTTGTTCCTCACACGTGATTTCAAATGAATAACAAATTGAAATGCAAGAACGACTACAGAAACCATAATGGATATTGTTCTGCTATTCATAAATACATTCAAATTTCTATAGTCCTCGTGCATTATGTGACTCCTTTTGTACTTGATACTGTACTATTGACAACCGTGCAAATATAGAATTGCTGCTTTATAAACATAGACTTACGTTTTCACAGTTTGAATCTCGGGATTTTTCTTCGTTGTTTTGTATTGATAGACCATACTGTCAAAACACTAGCACTAAAAATTTAACTTTTTTGTTTCTGTATCTTTTTCTTTCCTTTATTTCCTCTCTACTACGACGAGAATTAAACGTAAATAAATGAATTCGTCGTCAACGTATTAATTCTCGATAAAATGGATTTTACGACGGTTCGATTTATAGTTTGAAGTTGCGAATTATCATTATTATATTATTGGACTTTGAATACTAATATGATAAATAATAAAAAATCCATATGTGCGTATGAAATTTAACATAACTAACATAAGTATTATAATAATATATTTTTTAGGCGCCTGGTTTTAATTTTCATAAACTTTTTATGCAATAAATATCTTCTCTCGTAAAGTCTTATGTGTGTGTAAAATGACTATAGTACGGTCTCCTGCATGTATGTATACTTTCATTAAGCTGGTGCTAGTAGTTGGTCACAGTGTGAGTCTTTAGTTTTCGTTTTCATTTTTGTTTTTCTTGAGCGAGTCCTGAGGAATGACCTTTCTTTATAGAAACTATGCACGTGAACTCACATGTGCATATGTATATCCCCTTGATTATATATACAATACGCTATACTTATGATGACGAGTTTATGTATGACGACAATTAACTTATTTAACTGACTGACTTCTGAGCCTGTAGTTTTGTACTTACATGTGCATATATGTATGTGTAGGATCATGGTAAAAGTTGCCAGAAGATATTACATATAGTATGTATTATAATTTTTAAGGATAGTAATATTAATATTACTATCTTGATTATGAGTCTGTCTTGTTGGCACCACTATAAGTATACATACAATGCAATTATTATATTATTTGTTCCTTCCAAGACTTTGGCTAAATGTTGGAAGTTAGCTAGCTTTTTTATTATCTGGCCAAACGTTTTTAATTTCGTTTCCCGTAGAAATATTATGCGCGTTCACATTCATACTTTAGATGTATGTATACGTTGGAAGTTGGCTAGTTTGACTCAAAAGATATCTATGCTTTAATAATAATGATGATAAGGTATATAATATGACAGTATATGTATTATTTGACCACGCTATTATGCTGTGTTTTGTGTGTTATAATACACGGTGATATTATACGTGAGTTAAGTGTAAGTATGTATTCATGTATCGTTGCAGAATTGCGGTGTTCTGAGGGGCTTGGCCTTTCAAGATTTTCACTATTCTATCCTCAGATTATTTTATATCTTTTTACTAGTAAAACTAGAGTGCTTTGCCGCTTTCACTTTGACGATGAAATCACTTATCGTTGTATTGTACATATTTATGCTGTGTGTTGGGTGATTCACTCTTGTTATTATTTAAGTGAACAAACCACACATAACAGTATAATATACACAATATTGTCTCCTAGAATTTTTTGCTCTTCTCCTTGCCTCTTACTATGTATATTTACGTTATTGTATGACGTTGTATGTATCGTAATCTATAATTTTCATCCCATAAATTACAATAACTCTGTGACAGCAGTCGTATTGCCACTAGAATCAAAACAACTTTCAGGACAAAGTTGTATAAGTATAAATACATGCAGCAGAAATTGGCTTTGGAAATTTTGAGCTATGTATTTTGTTTTGAACTATAAGTACAAAACCAGGTGAAGTAAACTGCCGGAATAATAATAGTTCTTCCTTGATTTTTTTTCCATCACTTATTTCCCTACATAAAAGTAGGCAGGATATCCTGCTGGATTAAAAAATAACCATATTTTTTAATAATACAGAGAGAAGAAAAATCTTTAAATTTAATCAAACTTTTTAATTTTTTAAACGGCCTTTCTCAAAATGTCACGAGACTTTAAAGTCAAAAGATATCCAAATTATCAATGATCCAAGTGTAAGCTAGAAATTAAATTCAAGCCATAAATTTAAATCCTGACAACTTTTGCATGCCAATGTTCATTTCAATTTTCCTATTTTCAGTGCCAAAGTCAGATGTATACATACAGCTGTTATGGCAGCCTTATGTTTATCTTGACTGCTTTTATAGAGGAAATTAATTGAATTTTCTCTTTCATCAATATGCCATCAATATGCCATTTCTCAGTATCGAAAATCAAAAATTACAGGTGCAAATGGAACAAGTATGCAAATTCAGAGATACCTATACCTATGAAAATGTGCATACGTACATACATACACACACATAAATCTATCTGTGTTCAGAGTTTAGAGTTTGGCTTTAGTTTTTTTATAAATATTAAGCATGTCCTACCTTTATAGCATGTATACTATAATATATATTGAGGAACAGATACTGATATCAGTTTCAGAGCCACCGTGACTCTTCACGACGATTATTGTTTCAATAGTATCACAACCTTTTTGGAATTTGGACATATATACATATATACACACGTTGAATAAAAGGGAAAGGTTATTGCCAATGACCAAGAAGAAGAAGGAGAAAAAGAATTGGTTAGGGTAGAACTGGTCCTGAGAATATTTTAATATTAACTATTACCATATAATGTGTGTTATCTACAGTCCACACTGTATACTTAAAAGGTTCCTCTCCCTTTCAACTAAATACATTGCAAAAATATTAGCCAGTATTAGTGGATTGACTATTGATTGAACAGGTATAAAAATATAACTATATCTATATGCATATGAGCATATTATGATTACTCCTTTATAATAGAGTTGATGACTTTGAAAAGGAAAACGAGAGCGAGGACTTTTGATTCAAGATTCAAGTGCATGTATGTTACGTATAACATGTACATATGTACAATGTCGAATCATGAAGGAAAGGAAAAATTAATAACTTTTGCCCCATATTTTCCAGTTGAAGTTCGTTGAGCCATTTCTTGTTTTGCGGACAATCCCACGTCTCTCCTGCATTATTATGCAAGAAAACGAGATGAAGACGGGAGGAAAAAATACATAAATACATATGTGTGTGTGTGCAGACAAGTTGATCATTCTGAAGTAAAACATATGTATGTATACACACATATACGTATGTGTATAAACAGATACAAGAGTGTATACATACATATACATAGGACAAGAAGAAAAAGAAGTAGAAAATGACTAAGAGGTCGATGTACTTTCCTCATCTTCACCACACAAAAGATACAGAATGAAGCTATCTATGTACGTTTTCAAGATCTCTGTGCACAGAAAAACGCACAGACCATGCATAATGACTACTCATGTAACAAGAACAAGTAGCAAGTAGGCATCTCCATGTATGTACATATTGTACATGTATAGTTGTGTATATTCGTAACGTGTTGTCTTGCATGCCATCACGTCTTATTTCAGATTTCACTGTGAATCTTACTTCACTCTCACTATATGTATGTATGAACCACCGACCAGGTAAATTGTAAATTGCTGGACCTATCTCATTACAATTTACAACTGGTCGTTTTCTCAAACAGGTGGATAACTCCTTCTTAGCTTCTATGTATATGTACCTTTCAACACAATTATCGTGCATAGGGCTGTGTAACAGGTATGAGTCATAAGCCGAATAGAGATTCTGTTTATGTATACATGAATATATACTGTGCAATTTTATGTATAATATCCTGGATTTCCAGATAGCGAACAACGAGCACATACAATTGTGAAACGAGCAAAACAGTAAACTCTAATGTCTCAACCTAGTAAATAGTATGTGCATACATGGCAATATAATGCATAAGCAGATATAATCTCTTTCTGTGAATGAATGGATGGAAATGGAGGAAGAAAAAAACAACACTGGGCCAGTGGGCTCTCCAGCGATTACTACATATATTATACCTTTCTCCTTTTATGACTCGCGCATTACTATAACTCACTCACGCCTCTCACTTTTCATGCAAATGTAAACAGTATAAACAAAAACAAAGTCTCTCACGGACATGGACACGTTTTTGCATTAAACACAGATTTACCGTTTAACCTTTTTATTATCTTGCAAATTATTCATATAGATGGAAAGAAAAGCCGCTAACTTTAGATGTCTAATAGGTTATGTATTATGTACTCCAGTCTATATAAAAGTAATAGGTATGTATATTGTGTTGTGATCTTAATTAATTAATTACTGAATTGATAAGTGACACACATAATGGAGACAGTGCATTATGTTTACTGGTATAAATTGAATACATACATTTAGACTGTGTCTATTTTGTACCATGAGCATAACTAAAACATGGCCAAAAAGTGCCTGTGCTAAATCTACATCCAATACATTATCTGTGTGGTCATAGATCATATACTTAAGTTGAAAAAATTTTCAGTGAAATAACTGTAGCTTGTTAAATGGAAATGAACGAGTAATGAATCGGGAAGGATAATTGAATCCAACGTATTGCAAATATGTGACAGACAAAATAAAATGAAGGTTAAAACTCTTGCATAAATTGCAAACGTACATTAAGTAGAGTTAACTGGGTTGTGCGTTATACACTATAGGTATAGGCAGTCTTTATGTTGTACACAACAGTATTAGAATTTTGCACATAAAACACAAAAGATAAAAGTAAAAACATTGCATAGTGTTGGAAGAGGGTTAATCCAATTAATAAATCGAAAGAGCTGAGAAAAGTCTGGGTTACATGTTGCTAATATCTGAATCTGTGTCTCAGTCAAGGATACTGTCAGTCGGAAGCTTTATTTACATTACAACTGCCGTATAGTAGTAACTGCACATAGTAGTGCGAATGTATGTACATACATATGTATAGTGGTTGCAAAACTCTCACTCTCTGTCTGAAGTTGTATATTGTATATGTATAATAGTTGCGAATTGCATGCATGTATTCTTTTACGACGTTACTACACACTACTATATTATCTCAGTAGTTGAAGAACAGTATAGGTATGTAGAATGTAGAGTGAATTAGAGAAGTCTGTGCAGTTAAATAAATTTCACAAGCTCAGGTTGTGTAAGTCCAAGAAGGTAAGTATGCTTCTTATGCGTATCTAGACAAATTCAAAATTCAACCATGTAGTCAATTTAAGAAATGAATAGCCTTTGTCTCCTTCTTGCTGTTGCAAAAATTACTTATATGTATGCATACAGGTACATGCACATTATATTAAACATCATTATTATGCAGGTAGGTAGAAAAATTACACTAAATTTTGCATATGTGCTCTTACGTATACGCAAACTGATATACATCACACATATACATGTATCTCGAATCGAATTTTAAAACTGACTGTTCATTTTTCTTCTTCTTCTTCTTCTCCTCCGTCTTCTTCTTCGTCATCTTATAGTAATATTACTTATATTGTTCCCTCTACCATATTTTTTTCAATGCCGCCGTGGCCTTCCTCAAACTAAACTGTAAGTACGAATGTTGCAACCTACATACATAGATACAACTATGAGCAAGCAACTCCGCCCATCTTGCTTTCTATGCACTTAATCGTGAGGATACTTTTCCTTTCATTAAAAGACTTGCTTCGTGTAAGTATAGGCATGCATACAATAAATACATGAATGTTCCTTAAATAGCCAGTGTGCATTATGTACAAACTTATACATGCATAGCTGTACGTGTGATGTGCGTTTTGTTCATTTTTTATTATTATAAGAACGCTAATACACAAACTTTCGCAGAACCTGGTAAATTAAGATGCAATATTGTGCTGTTATTTTTTTATTGCTAGGATTATGAATTACAAGCACGGCATTTGTATGGGTTGCCGTGTTGTCTCGGCGTATCTTTTGTTGTATTATTATGTGACGACACATGGCGACACAGAAAAAGTCAGAAGATGATTACTACTTTATGATATCGACAGTGTATGCAATGTATACTTAATGTACAGTTTTTCTTTGAGAAGGCATACAAGGTATATAATTTGTCCTTCAAAGATGGTCAAGATCTGTGTATGCAAGGTATACTTTTCATACTACACCTTATACCTACATATTATTATAAATATTACGTATTACATTATAAAAATATTGTCAAGAGTGACAGTCCTCTGGATTCGATTTACTTTCAAGTTTAATCTCATTGTTTATTGAACATTGGATGTAACATTGAATCTATATAGTTTGCATACGTATTTGTATGAATGCATAGATACACAAGTATGTCGTATGTATGTATGTCGAGGAACTGACAATTAAACGGTGAGCATTAAACACACACGCTTTCAATCACCATTATTGACAGGAGTTGTAATTATTGGCGTGAGCTTTGTTGCAAGGCACACATGTATGTACGGTCCATAAATGAACATATGTAATGCATAGTTATACACGTGTATGTTTTGGTAGGAAAATATTAAATATTTGTCCAAGCTTCGGCGTTAGACCACACACAGTTGTATAATATGTTCAGTGCTATTTTATTTGGATGTTTGATATTGATAGATACTTACGAGTTACCCACCATCAATACATGAAAAGAAACATCGTATATTTTTTCTTTGTCTCTCCAGGCTCAAGTTGGGACATGACAAAAAGATTCTTTCTCCCAGAAGCTACTTTGTTACATCATCAGTTGTAGAAACTAAAGTATTTTTTCTCTACGGACGACAAAAATTGAACCTTTTCATACAGAAAAACTGAATACAGTTCCAATTCCCCAAAGTTTTCGTCACCTGCTCGCTACTGATAACGAGGAACAAGACGGTGAACAATTCATTTTGCCAACACTCACTGAGCAATTTTTATTACATTTCATTGTACAGTAAATAATCAATAAGTAATTTTTTGTATGTTATATAACAGCATTTAGCAAACGTCGTATTATGTGTAGGTTGTAGGTACACACACACGTTTTTAATCCTTGAAGATGCATTTTTATACTTTTTTATTTTATTAAATTTTCTCCTGTCATTATTGTAATTAGATTTTTTAATACGGTCATTAGGAGAGGGAAAAACAATAAAAGTTGGCATTAGCCCCAAATCACTTGAGTTGAATATTATCTCTTAAAATCTTTCATTAATGATTAGCCTTATCCTGAACAAACTTATCTTCATTCGTTACCCACATATTTTATGCATTAAAACAGATGCACATGAGATATTATAAATACTTGTGAGGATAAACGATAAATCCAAGGCTACCGTCATACATAGAGAGGCACAGGTGATTTGATTTTTTACAGTTCCTCCACAGACACTCATACATAGGTTCACACATACACAAAAGAATGATGATTGTGTTTAAAATTAATCATGATCATAGTAATAAAGGATACCGGAAAATATGAGTTCTTATACCATCTACACTAACTCTACCCAAAATATAAAATAATCCCAAATATAGTCCCAACTTGAGCTTTGCCACATACATAAAAAGACAATGAGGAATAAAGTAATATATAATTGATAATGGCAAGTTGGAGTTGGAAGTTTTACCTAATTTTCTGCGGTAACCTTCAAGTTTTGTGTACATAGATGGTATAGATTTATAAATTAGAGATAGCTAATCACAGTTAGTTTCTGGGAACAATATACAATACAAAATTATTATTACTACCTTGCCCCTAAGCACTACTATCCATGTATGCATAATATAGATATGTACGCCGTACATATGTTTAATTTCATAGCAATTACATCGTTTGCCATGTACATGTGTGTAATTGTCTGTCTGAATCAAAAGAGATGTACATTAAGATAAAGCCATTAAGATTTTTGTGCTTCCACACTTTGACTCTGATGCTGATGCTGACGTTGACCTAATAAACCACCAAATGAAATTAAAAGTGATTTGAAAATGGTGTCAGTGTGTGAATGTGAATCAAACGTTATATATATATTTACGGCGACGAAATATTTAGACATTTAGACACTTCCGATGTGACTCAAAAATACTAAATAAATAAATACATACCGATTATAAACTAGAGCTGACAGCACTGGCGTTGTATAAAAAAACTTTGTATAATAAAATCATAAAGAATCTGATGCCAAGAATATCATGCTATTTATCATCTTTTTTAATTTAGCTGGTTAAAACTAAGTCACAATTTTATTCGATTTGCAAATCGTAAATTGCAAATTTGAGTTGTATGCAAAAATTTGATGTGTGTGTGTGTGTCTACATAATATAGTAATAGTCATAACTTTTTGTAGACAAACTCTTTCACTCACTCAGTCGCTCTTTCATGTGACGACGTTATACATATTACACAAGGATGGATGAGAGTGTGGGATGTTGCGAGTAAGTGTGTATTCACTTTTCACATATTCATTATACTATACGCTGTATAGATGGGATAAAGAGGAACATACATGCATATGTGTCTGCATCAGACAATATATACGATCATGTATGCGAAATATCCTTATGCAAAAGCTCTGCGATGCAAAAACGCTGTGCTATGCTCATGAACTGAAGGACCATGACCCATTCACCCAGTAACCCTCAGTAAAATAAGTACATAAGCATGTACACACACACATACACATACATGCATGTGATACATGCCTTACCTACTGAGATGCGGACGAGAAAAAAGCTATACATCATCATACACAACATCAGCTTCATCCCCGTCGTCGTCGTCGTTCATGAGCATTTAAGCTACATAATGACATTCAAATAATAATACTTAAATATTATTTTCATCAGCTCCATCAAACCATCATAATGTAATGAACTTGACTTAAATTCGCTTCATAAACACACACACATAATACCAGTCAATTCATACTATTTATGTCATATGATGATACGAAACTAGAAATGGTACATTAAAGTTCCCATTAGGGAAAATAATAAACAAGTACACACACACACACACATACATACAAAACATACGACGATTATAATATTATACACTTGTTGTCGATTTTATTGTTGTTGGGATTAAGTGTGGTTCACCGTGGATACGTAACTTCGGCAATGTTTGATTTTGGTTTCACTCTCTGGGTGCTTCTTTAGTATTAATCGGCATTATTGAGGTTTTTTTATAGTTATCCCATTTTAATATTTTTAGCATGTTTATCAAATTCTGCTTTTAATGCATGTATCTAAGTACCTATAAATATTGTATGATGTAAACATTTTCCATTCGACCTATTGGTGATCGCCTTTCTTCCCATGACATTATTTATTGCTATTAATTATTACTTGTGTATGTGTAAAAAGAAGGGCTTGGAATTTAAATTATTTGATCGAGTTTTCGTATGTATGTATGTACGTGGTAGTATCATAGCTATGTAATCTTAGATAGACAGAATAAACAAGGAGAGCGATTAAAACCTCAAAGTAGGTTTCATAAAGTAGTTTTGGAATCATGGAGATTTATACCGCATGCAGTATTCGATTTAAATATGCCATGCTTATTTGCCATCTCATGACCTGTCTTACAATTTACAAGGTCTTGCTCTTCGCTCTTCTCGACGTTTCGCCGTCATCTCAGCGAATAATATAATAATAATATCTAATGCAGTGTACACAGGAGGCTCATATGTAAACAACACAAGTCATAAAATTTTGTCACATAAATATGTGTGTGTGTGTACCAAGTTAAGAATGACTTGCATGCTCCAGCTAAATGGGAAGCAAGTGATTAAGCGTTTTTAAATTTTTTAATATTATCGTTCTATATTTCTCCCTCACCCTCTTTCTTCTTTGATCCTCAATCTAATTCCATTTTAATTATAATTCCATTCTCTGCTCCTCCATTCATCACACATATGTGTCTTGCGTGCATAAGTAAATATAATATACATGATATCATAACTATGTGCGGGAAAATGTGGAGTTTTAACACTCACATTTAGTGTGTACACACAATAGGGAAAAAGTTGTGTTATGATATTAGTTCCCTGTGGAAGTTGGAGCATTGGCCTATGTTCCTGATCTAAAACCTTGTCTTCCATCTATTCATGATAATCTTGTAGCTATTTATTTATTTAGGTTTAGGTTACTATTTTGCCTTGTCTTTTTTCTCCATGTGTGATACTTTGGTTCATAACGATGATCATAATGACGATCATAATAATAATGATAACGATGCCAGGACATAACTAGTTACAAAGTTGAGGTTAAAGTCTACATCATGCATGTAAACATCATGCACAATGTGCAGTTGTAATGCGGATAATATAATTGTATTAGTCCTTCATTGTTTATAAAAATTAAGTTGCAAATGCTCACACACACACAATACTTATGTATGTATACACAAGCAAAATGTTCTACCTAATTCCGATCGCATTTTTCCAACTCATTTATAATCGAATTAGGATCGAGTATCCAATGAAATCTCTATTGTGCATGATGCATGATACATAGTACATAAAACATACATACATAGATAGATCCTCGTTAATTTTAGTGTGTGCCCGTGCTCACGCAGTTTTTGCTGAACTAGACCACAGACACCTTGTCCATAGTTTTAGTTTAACTCTCGAATTCAATTACCATAATAATAACAATATATTCATTTATTCTCATGGTCACGTCAAATCGGGCCACAGTCACAACGTTTTTGTCTATAAATACCTAAATATCAACGCTAAAATAAGTCAAGTTTACTTTCATGAACAGCCAAATTCCTCGTATTAATTCAGTAAAGCGGGCTCGTATATGTACCTTAAACACTGTTCAGCCAGAAGCCATTTCACACCTCAACATAAAAGATGAAGACAAAGTGAGAAAATCAAGATCACAACAGCAGACGTACACACAACAGTTCTTCAAAGACTGGAGTCTTTGAACTAGAGAAAAAATAGGGAAAGAAGCCATTTGTATCCAAGATACAAAAAAACTCGTTTCATTTTCTACGATCCCTTGTGTGTATCGCTCGAATAATTTAGAAATGAAAACCTTCCATAAACATACATGCATACACAGCTAGACAACAGAGTTCATTTCACAAGAAACACTCTTTTGGCTTCCACAATTGAAAAATTGGCGAGTGTGAAAAGGTGTGTATTTAGTGTTTGTGTGCGTGGATTTGGAGTGCATAAATACTTACAAGATACATACTTGCATACGTTACATATCATAAACATTAAATACATGTTTGTGCGTGGTTTTCACGCTGTTTTTGCCATATAAAATGCATACGTGTACATACATACAATGTACAATGTATTGAAGATACATAGATTGGTATAAATGAGCTAACTAACTAACTACATTCATGAGATAGTATGCTGTATCTATGTATCTTGTCGTATGAAAGGAAAATAGATAGTTTTTTTATACTTTCTGAGGAATAATGGCACAAATTACACGCATTCACTCATATACACAAAGTACATGGTATATACTTACAGAAATATGTACACAACATAAAATTGTGTGTGGTTCATACATGTATAGTGAATGACATGCTTGCTTGCTTGCCTGAGAGATTGTGTATTGTATTGTATACTCTAGTATGCTTTATGTAGCTTGGCTTTGGCTTTGACTTACAGCTTACAGCACAGCCACAGCATAATCACAATATGTATACGAGTACATACATATTATCTGCAATAAACAGACGAGCAAAGAAAGGCAATTTCGAATTTTTTCCACAAAAAAATCACACAAGAGTTTATCGACCCCTTCCAAAGGTAAGCAGAAGATGCACATACATATCTGCGTATACAGTACGTATAGACAGTTGAAGTAGCATAAGAACAAGAGATACTGTATTGTGCCGATCTTTTCTTCATCTCATTCTTCTTCTTCTTCTTCATTCAACTTGTGTTTTTCTCAACTCAACTTTTTCACTCCACACACCAAATGCAACAAATTTGGAAACTGAATAAAAATGGGAACGAAAATCCATACGAAACTATGATGGTATTAAAAATTCGAACCGCCTTTTTATTAAAAGAATCTTGACGAAAAGAAACTGAAACGGATCGACATTCTCTATTTATACACAATTTATTATTCGTGTTTTGAAAAACAAGATGACATAAAATCGCATGCTTTCATCACTCATTCAAAATACTCATATCTAAGATCATTGCCTTCGTTTTTCCAGTATATTTTCCTTCTTCCTCCTTCCTCCACAAAGTTTTTTCTCTCATGTATGCATATTTGAGTAGTTGCATTGCATTTCTACACGTCAGATCTTAGAAAAGATCAAAAGTAAATAAATTTTATGCGAGGGCTTTGTGTCCATTAAACAGTTATTTGAGAAAATACACAGGCTCCTTTTATTTCAAAACATGTATACATATATTATAGTGGACCATTTATTAGTGTTTATTTATCGGCAATATCCCATAAAAGTCCATCATAATTTTGATTCCTCCTCCATCACAACAGAGCAAAGGACGTAACATAACATAGTGACACATATCTAATAAAAAAGTTGATGGGAAAAACTAAAACAAAGTATAAACACAAAGCCGAAGGTAAATGCATCGTTTATCTATTATTATTATAACTGCGATATGATGTGATATATTAAACGATAATAACTCACATATTATTAAATCCATCCGTAAAGCTGTACAATGGGAAATGTACTCACGATATATATATGTAGTATCTATATTTATTATACGATACAAAATAGAATAGAATATCAATCATGAGGACATGGGGTATAATCATGCGTGCATATATGTGCACAATGTACAGATAATGTTTAACGAGATTTGGGTGACCAGTGGTGAGAGAAACTGAGGCTGAAAACTCAAGTGAAGAAGAAAAATGTGATAAAACTGTGTGTACAACTCATAAAAGTTTGCAAAGGTGTGTTACTTCCATACATGATACGACTAATTTTTCTCCTTGATTCCCAACGTCGTAAG
>JAQIVE010000033.1:0-69577 GCA_034698285.1 Sminthurinus bimaculatus
ATATACACTGTACCTTTAAGTCAGCCAGTCGTTTGATTCGAATTCGAAATTCGGTTTGCTGGTTTGGGCGGCAAGCGGGTGACGCGAAGAGGTTGAGACACTTTTATCCTTAGAATTTCGCCTTTATGTATCCGGAAAACCGAACGAGTTTTTCCGCTTTGATTCACGACTTATTTCTCTCTGTACATCCCCACAAACAACGAGCACCGAAATAAAAAAACAAAAATAAAAAGTTCAAACTAAATAAGTGTACTTTGACTTTTTGTGCATAAAACTTGACCGATTAACATTTTACCAAATATCACTTTCACAGTTAAACAACAACGTTTATAAGTAATAATAACATTGTCTTCATTTAAGTCTGGAGATATATATAAATGTAGCTTAACGTAGAATGAGGTAGTTGATTACTTTCTTTCAGTTTTTACACAGTTTTATCTAGCGACAATGATACTATATTTGTTCCAATTTAATCAAACAATTATTGTCTTATCAAAATTCAACTTTAATTGCACACTTTAAAGTTTAACAACAAACTTTACGTTTCTATACCCGTGTCAACGCTGTCTGTCTTCTAAGTACAACAGACCTAAAATGTACCTGCATGCTTTTTGCTACTTGTGCTTGCTTCCCGTTTCTTGTTTCATTTATTCATTCCTTGAGAATCAAAATTTTTGTGCGTGGAATTCGCCCCTAAAGTATGAAACATATGTAATGTGTATGTATTATGTATAATATGTTCACTAAAAGCTATTCTCGTATCGTATACTTGAAATTTGAACCTGAGTTGACTCCATTTGAGAACGTGTTGCAGTGTAACTTTAAAGCTAGAAATTTTTTGAGATTCCTGAATATCCCAAGATAAAATTTTTCTGGTGTGTACGTACAATAATATACTACACTTTACACTCTACACGTATGTATGCAAATATTCACTATATCTTCTTTACATGAATAGCAACGGCTTAAAATTTTTGTTCGGCGAATAGTTTGGTCATGGTGCTGTTAAAACGCTGACTTTGCTGATAGCGTGCCGGTTTTTTCTTTACTCGCCGCGTTGACCACGTGCGTTTTCTGCCTTTTTTGTGATATAGCTTACTGACTTTGTGTTATAAACTTTGTATTTTATTTTATATTATTATACTTTTAATATTATTCTAGTGTAGATAAACTCTTTTCTATTCTATGGTTATTTTCGTATACTTGGTTGCTTTTTGTGTAGATTGAATGCAATACGTAGAATCACAATATTTTTTCACGAGGTCAATAGACTTCTTTAATTTCTATATTGAGGTAGAATTTGAGGTAGATTTTATTTATTTTTATCAATATTACAAGTCAATTAAACATTTTATGCTTCACTTTATTATTTATTTTGGTATGTACTTTTATACTTTATTTTAACTCTACATTCTATGCAAATCTCTAGCTCTACTCTTTCCCTTTACAACTATGTGTACGACTCATGTCAACTTGTTGGGCAATACTTAATAGGAGATGGATGGAGAAAAGGAAGGATCAAGGGGTAAGGAAGGAAAGAGTGGAAAATTTGAGGAGGAAGGAAAGGAAACACAACGGCAACGATTTTTAAGGATGAATTTTCTTGTGTGTTGTTTATTTTATAAGTAACTTGTTTAAAAAAGCTTTATTTACTCGTTTTGTTTGTAGCACAATAATAAATGTTATTACTTTCTTAATACACACTGAAACTAAAGGGAAGCGTAAATATGATGCTTTGAAATTTGTTCGTGCTTTTCTGCATGTCTGTCCCTGACTTATTGGGTCGTATGCCGTGTGTTGCTGGATAGTCGGTTAGTTGTGTATGTTGACTTTTGGGAAGGAGAAAGGAAGTGAAATAAGGTATGAGTGTACAAGTTGCGAGCGAGAGAATGAAATGAGTAGTGAGACAGAGAGAAGGAGAAAAGGATGAAATGGAGAGAGAAATCGAGAGAAAGAGCTGAAGAGAGAGAGAGAGAGAGAGACAGTAGTTTTTTTGGTCGAGCACAAGTGCCGGAGGATTTGTGGGGAAAATGTGAATGTGAAAGGGGAGAGAGCGTGTGTGTGAATGTGTGTTGTATGGGAACGTCAACAACGACGCATTCCTCCGTTGGTTCCTTAACGTTAATGAATCCGATTAAACAATAGATATGAAGAACGCTTGCGCTCATTTTCATTTTCATTTCACCCTCTCCTCTCTATCCTCTTCTTTCTCTAAAGTCTCTTCTTCTTCTTTGGCTCTTTCTCCTCGTCTCTCATTCCACACATACACAGATACACAGTCAAGCCAAGTCGAACCAACCAAACCAACATACACACATACACATACACACACATATACACACGTTGCATACGTGTGCATCATGTAAATATGCAAATATAATTCATCCGGAACTTTTTCTCTTTCTTTCTTTCGTTCTCTCTTCTCTCTCTCTCTCCCATTCGTTCTTTCCACTCTTTCCATCTTTCTTCTTGCTAGTTCAGTCCCACTCATTTTCTCCTCCTGTCTCTATTCATTTGAATCAGCAGTGGAATTATACATTTATACATACTTTCCTCACATGCACACACATACACACACACTCTCGCCTTTTCTCTTTTTCCTCGTCTCTCCTCTCTCCTCATCCTCACAAATCTCCCCAAGTTTCAACTTTCCCCCCTATATACAATATACCACCCTACCAGTGTGTTAGACGTATAATATATATGTACATGTATAAAAGCATGATTACAGGCATGCAGAGTGTATTGCCGATGTATGTACAGAATATACATATAGAAAGGGAGTCGATGGATATGGTGTCAGAACTCGCTGTAAAAAACTTAAATGAAACCATACGTATATCGTACGTAGACATGTGTATGTATAATGTATATAGACTGACTGATCTGATCTGATATGGGGAAATACGTATAATATAATATAATACTGTATTGTACAATCCATGGAGGAGGCAGAGGAAGAGGATGAAAATGAGAAAGGAGGGAAGTCCTTTTCCTATAATTTCCTTTTCACAATTAGTTATTCCAACCTCTCAATATTTTTCCCTTTGCCGTTTTCCTATGTAGCCTGTATTTTATCATCTAATGCACATACTCCGAGCGTTCACAGCCCACATCTGCAGCATATGTAGATGTGTGTATTTTTATATATTATACACATAAGCTCTGCAAAACGATCTGTTATTACAAAGGAGTGATTATAATTAACATTGATGCAGAGAGAATTAAAATTTCAAGGAAGGTAAAAAGCAAAAACTATAATTTAGACAAAAAATCATGCAATTTTATGCACAGAAAAAACTACCCATTATTTTTTTTGCTTAACTTTTTAAATTTATTTAAACTAATTTTGCAGTTTAAAATGTAAATATATGTATCTAAATTTGATGCCGAATTTAAATATTCTTTTCCAAGTATCTCTTGTAAGTATTCTATGCCTAAAAGGTTCATGCTACACAGTTCAGGGGAAAGATTTCAAACGATTATATATGAGAAAAACATTAAACTGGCCACAGATGTGATAAATGTAATGTTTTCAATAAGTATGGGTTTCTTTATATTTTTGTAAATGCGCCCGAGTTCTGCATTTCGTTATTATAAATACCATTTCGATAAAGACTTTGTAATTTCGATTGAGACGTTTTCAATAAACGAATCTAACAAACAACTCTGCCTATGAACTGGACGACAGAAACAAAGCAGTAGAAAAGACCGCGACGACTTGAGGAAGATGAAAAGGAGGATCTGGTGGGCTGTGTTCATGAGCACTTTTAAAAGTCGACTGAACAGCTGATTGAGTTTGCCGACGAATAAGATGGAGAAAAGGCGAGCGAGAAAAAGGCACAAGTATAAGAGGTTTCCAAAATCTAAAAGAAGTAGCTGGTAAATGGCTTGGTTGTACGATAGAAAGCATGGAGGAAGTCGTCGACGATCGTAATCTCTTTTTCTATCTTTCTTGTCTACACAGGACTATATAGAATATACATAGAACTAGATACGCCAAAGCCAGCGACCAGAGACAGGGGTATACACAGAGCGCTCAAAACGTTTACCCTCGCATTTGCTCCTCGTCGTCCTATCCTTTTCCCTTTAGCTTTATCGTATCCACAATTCACCAGATTAACTCTAGCTTTCTCTTACTTCCTCTCTTCTTCTTATCCTTTCTCTTGATTTTGGTCCAACTTCAACTGCAACTTCACTTTCTCCATCTCAAATTCAATCCTAAGGTTACTTTTGTTGAGACTTGACTACCTACCAAACTGTGTAACTAAACTATACCGACTCTATACAAAAGGACGGCCCAAATCTGGAGTCTCCACTGAAAAACTCTATCTAATCCGCCTTGAGCAGTTCAATGTCATGCAATGTGCAATGTAATGCAACGCAACGCAACGAGTTGACCTTATCTCATCAATTCAAAAAATTAAAGTGCATTCTTCTGCTCATCATTCTCTTTTTCAGTCTCAACTTTTTACCACTTTACCGGATCTTCGCCGTCGCCTTATCATTATCTTATCTAAAATGACGTACTAATTTCCAACTTCCCACTTTTATTCAATTATACACACCTATACAGTGGAAATCATGTAGCACGCCGTGTATTAAGATCGATGGCCATTTAACCCAAAAATTTGCCAATCTTCCCAGCTTACAGCATTTTAAACCCAAACAAAGGCCTACCTGACAAGAGACAAGACACAAGACGAGGACTAATTTTTTGGTCTACTCTCCTCTCTTAATTAGCCTTCCTTATAAACAAAGGAAAAGAAAAATCTTGAGCTAAAAACAGCCTCGATCGATTTGCCTACGGCCACCACAAGAAGACCGAGAAGAAGCAAAAGAATAAGTACATGCATATTGTACTTTGTGCATGGTAAGATGGATTTCAATTGAAGGGGGAGAGGCGAAATAAGAAATGAGAGGTAGACGTATCTGTATCGAAGCAGAAGAAAAAGGAGACGACAACGATACGGCTATACGAGTGGCAAAAGAGCGAAAGAGAGAGAGAGAGAGAGAGAGAGGGAGGGGGAGAACAAAAGGTGAAATGAGACCGTTGTGTACGCTGAGGATGTGTGTGTCTGTACATACTATACATATTATGTGTGTGTTTTCTGTTTCTCCATTTTCCATATCGTGTAGAATTACCTATTAGACTCAAGACTCAATGAATAAATAGATAGATAGCCTTGGATATTATTCCAGCGGAGAATCGCCTACCTTTATGCACAATCTCCCTCCCTCCCTCTGTATGTGTGTGTGTTTTGTGGTAACATTCCGTCTTAAGAAATGTCTCGAGTTTTCCTATAAATATATTCTAATGTACGAGGCAAAGCGTGGATGATATAGATATCTACTGTGTATATTCTGTACAAATGAATAGGTACAGGACTACATGTGGATGGATGGAGTGGAAGTGGAAACTGGAAACAAATACAGGGGGAAGCATAAAGACTCGTTTAAAATAATAAGTGGAATGACTATAAAAGATGAGTTTGGATGGATATTCATGTGTGCTGTGTATGTGTGTGTGTGTGGATGTGAGTACATGGTTTGCCAGCTATGTATTTAAATGTGTGGTGGTGGTGCTGTGTGTATGTGTGTACTGTATGTGATATGATGTGAAACAGTATATTGTATATTGAGCGAGAAGGAGAAAGAGCATCAGCCTGGTTGGTTTTCCCTCTTTTCATTCTTGCTTCTTCTCCTTCTCTTTCTTCTTATTCTATACTTCTCATTTTAATTCTAAGTCTCGTTTCATACGGGTTGATTCTTTGGTTGTTCTTATACAACATGTTCTTGAGCCAGTGCTTGTGCCTGTACTCTTGCCGTTTCTCGGATGCCTTCCTGCCTGCCTGATTCTGACTGGGAACGTTCCCCAAATTGTCCCTCCTTTTGTTTTCTCCCAGAATTAATGATGCCATTTTATGGACATTGGCAAAGCTAAAGCACTGGCAATTATTCACGGGCTATTGTTGTATATATTTTGGAATTTCGATTCCCATTACAAACAGCCATACCACACACTGTATATAGTCACAGTCACAGTGGCAGCAGCAGCAGCAGAATCAGCAGCTCTTGCATATTATGGGCATATATTATAGATACATACACACATACAGCATTCTACGTACATGATACACGAGAAACATACGCTGAGGTTATAATAAAAAGTACTACACACACACACTCTCTCCCTCTTTCACCCCTTTCTGTTGTATGTATAAGCACACAATACACACAAGGGATATTCTTGGGATTCTGCAGTCCGGTTTTCAGTTCTACACACACAACATATAGTTTCTGCTAAATGCCTCGTTTGCAGCTTACATTTTCATCTGTATACTTGAACTTATTGAAATATTGTATTGCAGTAAACTGCAGAATATTTGGAATACCACTACATCCTTTATCTCATGCTATGTAAATAGAAACATGGTAAAGTTTGCATTCCTTATATACATATAATATATAGAACTGTATAGTGTTGCATTGAAAATCTGAATGGTGTTATACGGTGAACATTTGTAAAATTTCCGGTATGGATTCCTACAAAAATTACTACAGTGTGACGACCCACGATACATTGTACCTACACAAAAATGCCTAGTTACATAAAATATGGGAAAATGTCGTTACATCACAAAGTACATACAGCTAGCATTGAACTTTTTATGCATGGTTTTTGAGTAAATGGAACGGAAATTCTTGAGAATAGGTATTCCAGAGATTCTACAGTTGCAAAATATGTGTATTTGGCGCATATACTTGTACATATTACATTCATTCCTCATCGGCTTAAGCACTGTATGTATTATGTATATGATGTATGTATGGTGATATATTAGTAACCTTCTTTTCCATTCAAAAAGGATGAAGCTAAAATAGTGCATAATAGTGCAAGGAAGTGCAGGCCAGGAAACTTTTAGCACAGAGGCTTGAGACATCTCCTCACCTATGTATGAAGACGTTGAAAGGGGGAGAAAGAAAAATAAAGTGAGTGAGTGAGCACGAGGTCAACAAACTTTTTCCCGCTTCTCGGGATTTCGCAAGTTTTTCTTGGTATAATGTTAGATATTGTATAACAAGGAGGTTCTAGATAGGTATGCTCCGGCCTTTTTTCTGCAAACTAGAGAATGCTTTTAGAACTAGTGAGAAAGAGACAGAGACATTATATTGTAGATAGTAGAGCAGTGGTTTTTGGATGAGCTTTTTCTTCTTCTACTCCTTCTCCTTTTCCCTTCTTTATGAATTGGTGCTACTTTTACATTTCGGATGTTCGGAGATGCACCCAGCTCCTACTTCTACTCCAACTCACCATGCCAAGACCAAAGCCAAAGCCAAGGACAGGAACAAGGAGAGAAGGAGAAAGGAGGCAAAGTAGACATGGAAGGGCAAACTTTTTCCAAGTTCAATCCACAAGTTTGGTTTCTACTTTTTGGCCCTACTTACACATATATATTAACACACTAATTCTAATAAGAGCCGGCATTCACAGCTATATAGAGTTTTATAATATAGTGTATACACAGTATAAATTTAACTACACATTTTCTTCTTTAGTGAGACAAGATCGAGGTTTGTAAAGCAAGACAGGCTTTTTGTAAAGTTTTTGTAAAGTAAAATATACTATGCAAGTTATTTTGGGACTAAGAATTCCTTTTCTTGCATACGTTTAACCTCTATAGAAATTGTAAAAATATCTGTAGTAACTTTTTCGCTTGTATGTACGAATATAAGATAAAAATCTAAGTTTTCTAGTAAAAGACTACTTGACCATTTCGATAAGATTTGAATTTCCTCCTAATTGCAAAACACATAATAATAATAATTGGTCCTTGATCCTGCACAAAACTGTTAACATAATTAGTTCCCAAAAATACAGTACACATCAGTTTATTTTAGTATGCATTACACACACATTTAACAGTGTCAAAAGTATGTGCAAAAAATTACAAGAGTTTCGACAAAACTAGAACAATGGAAATGAATACAGAATATTGCTACAAATACATAAACATTAAGAAAAGTTCTAAATATTTTGTTTTCTTTGTACTTGTAGGCTTCAAAATGTGTTGACAAAAACTGGGTCTCATAAGACTCAAATCCAAGGTTTTGATTCAGAATAACTAATACCAGTATTACAGCAGTAATAGCGATCATCATAATAATAATACTTTCCAATCTTTTAGTCCGCACAACAGTCTTTCAAGTTTTCAAATAAAAGTCAAAGTTACTTTACTCTGAAAAATCAGGATCCAATCCTAATTATTTATACTCTTTGAGCTTTCCAAATGAGCAAAGTACAAAAACAAGAGGTGGAAGGAGACGGAGAGAGCATGGGTTTAAGAACCCTTTCATCATATCTATTAATTTTTAGCTTTTTCCTCCAGTCCTCTCGATTTCTCTTAAAGTTCTAATCTCCAAGATTCTAGCCATTGTTTTACATTCCACTTTTCAAATGCGTTTATTTTACATATACACAACATTTTTACTAATTGTTGTTCGTGTTCAGATTTTCCCTGCTCACTTCTCTCCACTTGACTGAAGCATTTACCAATAATGTGTATATTATGCATTTTTTATCTACATTCGCTAGAGCAGAAAACACTACAGCTATTTTTTCATTGCCCATACTTATGAATATGAATGCTGGAAAAGTCAACCCACTGAAAATGATCACATTTACAACAAAATAAAAAATTACGACTTTAAGTTAGGACAAAATTACAGCAAAAGTTGATTTTTTTCTATATGCAGTAGGTAATACATACCACTTTCATGTAAACTAACGCCATAACATCTAAATAGCAACTAATACATAATAATTAGCGTTTTTTTCAAGATTCTATTTTGCAAAATTTGAATATGAGTCCATATCAATGTTTTGTTTTTTATATGATAGAGTTTCTCCATTTTCTTTCCATCACACACATACACGAATACATACATACACAAATACTTCATATCCATAATCGCCTTCCTTTCCCCATGCCCACAAACAATAGGGAGTAAGTGAAGGCAATTAATTTTCTACGTAGAGAAACAAAGCATGAAGCAATGCTGTGTAAAAATATGCATATTTCTTATTATTATTAGCATTGATATTATAGCTTTTTGGTGTTGATCGCTTGACTTAGCCCAGATTTTTTGTAGCTCTTTCATTCTCTCTCTCTCTCCCTCTTCTGCTCTTCAATCCTTCTCAATCCTCAATCTCGGGAATCGACAGGAATGGGAATGAAATAAGAAGGAAAGAGGAAAAGTCCCCCTTCACTCAGACGACTACTTGCCATTTAACATTCACCATTTAGCTTGTTGTTCTCTCCTCTCTCTCTCTCTTTAGGATGGAGAATAATAGGCTGGGAGAAATGAAATGAAAATGCACCACCAGGGAAGTTTCACGACAACGACAACGAAAACGACGTCGACTATCAATATATCTAAATACAGAGAGCGGAGAGGGACATACAGACAAACTAATGCTTTCCTTTTGGTTCTCTCTCGGTCTCTCTCTTTCTCATTCGCTCGTTGGTTTGTTCGTTCGTTGGTGTTGCTTTTTCTTTGCCTTTGCTTTTACTTCTGCTACAAATACAAATACGAATATCAAGGAGTACAGGGGCGAGCCATATGGAATCACACATATATACACATACACACACACACATACATACACCCCAAAACCAATACAAAGTCGCCTTCCTACATTATATTAAATTATTATATCTGTACGACCGACTACTCATTATCCATATATTATACGCAGAGAGGAGCAGCAAGCCAGAGAGAGAGAGAGAGAGGGAGAGGAGTTGAAACTAAAGACTTATTCACATCCCCACCGTATAATATAATACAATAGCTATACAAATTCCATATATTTACATATTGTTCGGTGTATGATGATGATGATGATGTTGGCTGGAAAGGGCTAACTAATGACAACGACCAACCAACAAGCAAATGGCAAACGGCACAAACATACACACTCAAACTTGAAACTATAAAATTAAAGATACTTGACTCTCAACTCTTGATATTAGTCTATATGCTCTACCGTACTACAATATAATCCATAGCGTAGGTAGTAGGTACATACGACAGTTATGGTACAACAATAGTATACGATATGTACTGGAGAACGGGAATAATGCATCTTTGCTAACTTTCCCCATCAGAAAAAGGAGCATTATAATAAGGAAAATTTTCCTGCTTCCCCCTCTGTATACTACTTATTTATGCACATACTTGTACAAGTGGCCTCACACACAATTAAAATTACAATTATAATTACAATTACAATGACTAAGCAACGTTGAGAAATCTTGCAATGTAAAGGAAAGAAGCAGACTAAGCAGAAGAAGAAATCGGACCGAGTGTTCGAACTTGAATGCTATAGAATCTGTATGTACGATGTACAGTTGTGGAGTTGGAGGTGAAGTTGTTGCAAGTGTGTAAATTATATTTATAGTATTTATTCTACCATTAGACGCGTATTATTAAGAAACAAAAGTGTGTTTGCATTGTGATCCTGATTGTGATTGTCATACGACGGCCCACCAGCGAGAAAGTGTGTGTGTGTGTGTGTGTCTGTATGTGTTTTGTGTTTAGTATGTGCATGTGAAGGAGAGAACAGAGCAGTCTTCTGCCTCTGTCTCTGTCCATGGATTGAAGGGAAGGAAAAGGAAGGATTGGGATAAGGACGTACATAGAAGAAGAAGAAGAAGCATAAGAAGGAGAAAGGGGGAGAGAGAAAGTCAGGACGGGAGTGAGTTGAGTTTGTTGGGAACTGAACCGTGAGACGCAGAAGGAATGGATGGAGTTCTCGAGAGCTGGCAAATAATTACCATACATCCAGGAGAATTTTCACAGGGAGTGCACTTAATCCGCACCAGAGATACTCCTTTCGTATCTCCTCCTAAAACTCCAAGGCTCTACTCGCTAACTGAACTGTAGCTCATACCTCCACACAGTCATCACACACACACACACACACACACATTGTAATATAATACATCCAAACTGCACACTCCTCCATGCATATTCCCATGTATTCGTATGATAAAACCAAAGGAAGAAGGACGAGCGATGCACGGAGAAAAGTAGACATAAGAGGAATATATACATATGTACGTACATACATATATATTTATAAGACAAGAGAACTCAGACCAATCTTTCACCCTCCAACCTACATCCACATCTACATCCACAATCTACCCTCACACAGTACACACATAGGCACACTCGCTCTCTCGCTCTTTCACTCCCTGCCTCACAGTAAAGAGTAACCTTAACCAATATAGACATTAGGCATTACCAAAACCAACTATGTATTAATCGGAGAACGGAGGTGGAGAAGCAAAGGAGTAGCGAACGAGTGTAAAAGGTTGTCCTTGTTCATGCATATTTGTGTGAATTGTATGTGTGTGTGTGTGTGAGTATGCATGTTTTGTATTCGTGCATAATATTATGTAGATATCCATATGTAACATTTACCGGCAAAGTCTCCATATTTCTTAATTCTTCTTCCTCCTTTCTTCTCTTCTCTCCGCTCCTCTTTTCTCATTCTTCTTGTTGTCTTTCCTAGCTCATCTGTCTCTTCTTTCTCTTTATGTAGATATTTTGGGGATTCCGCCATTTCCCGCTCCTTTTAATGTTTAAGGCTCGAGTGGAAGCAAAGGCATCACACCGTTCTCACACAACATCGACAGAGATATGTACAACACAAGAAGAAGCGGAAGGGAACGAAGAAATAAAGAAAGTGATAGTGTTCGACATGCGTGTTATTACTATGTATTTATGTACGCTTATAAAATGTACACAATAGATGTACCTTTTAGCAGAATCCACACATAAGGTTCAAATGCATACCTAGATTTATTGCCATTAAGGCTTACAAATTCGTAAAAAACCAAGCTAAACAAAGCGAAATAAAAAACCTGGAAAAGTTGACTGCTTACAAATGCTTACGAATTTACTAGCAAAGCGACGAAAATGATAAAAATTTGCAGCTGGGCCAAATGTTTGACTCTTGAGAAAAAACATTTTTGACTACTCAATTTTCATTGCTTATCCTTTGCTCGTGCATGTATATTATATTGTCTCAACTGACCCCAAAGGCGCAAGTTTGCTTTCTGATGAATTTATTCCTACACAAAAGTCCATACACACAAGAATAGCACGAGGACCATGAAAAGTTGTAGTCGATGTGAATATTTTATGCACGGTTGTAGGACTGGAGATGGAATTCATAATTTATCGTTCATTACTAGGCGATAGTTTTTGGTATTCATTTCGGAGAGGTTGAATTCGAATTAGAACGTGATTCTCGTGGATTTACTAATTCTTTCTATACTTGAGGCTTCTCGCTTGATCATATTCGATTTTGAATTTCGAGCATCGGGACTAACCTAAAACTAATCAAAAGTCTGACGAGGAAATATCAGCAAATTACAAGTACAACCTGATCTGATCAGGAAAACCTGAAAACTGAAAATGAATTTACAAGGAATAAAGATACGGAAAGAGAAGACGACGAGGAAGAAATTTGTCAGCGCACACACATACACATAATAATACACTCACATTCGACTCATCATCTATTTCTATTATCTGTGGGAATGTGATAAATATGCTGAGTGTGTATATTTATTACTTGATCCTCATGATTGAGATGAAGATACTGAACAATACCAAGAAGAAGAAAATGATGATGAGGAGGATGTATCTGTGTGTATGGATATATGGATGATTTGAGGGTAAGGATGAAAATGAAACTAGGCAGATTAAAATTCAAATCCCAATCTTCGTCTTCGACTCCTCTTCTTCTTCTTCTATGTATACTACTCTCTTTCTCTTTTCTTTTCAGTTGTCAATCCTTCCCTGGATCGAGATATCATATGTATACCATATCGTTCATATAGCTACGACTGGAGTTTGTGTGTGAAAGGGACCATGCAGAGGCAGAAATAAGGGAAAGAAATGTTTGAATTTCAAGTTGCATGCACAAAAACATGATGCCTAAAATATATTCTTTTCAATTCCACATCTACTTTACATTTATGCATCTTCATCATGCATAAAACAGGAGCAAACACAATATATGCGCCCCTATTTGTAAAATACAGGGCAGTCTTACGTATATGCTTCATTTCTAAATCCATGCGTATAGTATACATAAACATGATACATATAGTTTTGGTTCCGATGACTGTATCAGTTTCTGTATTTGAAATTTTACCAATGCTCGACTCGACCAATCATCTTCAACTCTGCTAATTCGCCCCTGTGTTATCTCCAAGAGAGCAGCAGACAATTGACAAGAAACAAAGTCAGGAGTCAAAGTCAAAGCCATAGCCAAAGTCACAAAGTGTACAACGTTCTATGTATATATTATGTAATACAGAAAGAAAAGATAAAGCTGCATAAGAAACCGATCTTCATCCCTTTCCTAGTAATTATGCACAGATTTCCTCGGGATTCACTGGGGAAATAAGGAGCAACCATTTGATTTGAACAACCAATTTCAAAAACAGTATCAATGACATAAATATTATTTTCTTCCTCAGTAATCTCTACAATACCATACTATACTGATACTTTGGTGAAATCATCTGTTCAGGAATTCGAAATCCAGAGCTGAATCGAATCTACGGCTCAAAAGGCAAAATTTCGAAAATTTATATTCTCTAAAATTATAAGCCAAAGGTTACAATACTAACCTCCTTTCAAGGAGATCGGGAATGACTAGAAAATTTAGAATTTTTGAAATCTTTTTAAAAAAAACAACAATATTATGAAGCAAAAATTCGTAATTAAGGCGAATGTCTAACTTTGTACTGCTAGAGTTCTATTTACTCAAAATCCAAAAACACGGTACAAAATCCTTAAAATCTAACTTGTGGGGATAAATAACGTTATTTCTCCTATGAAGTCTTTTGTCTTTTGTCGCAAGACGAGTTTGTAACAAATCCACACGTATGTACATACACACGCAAGAAATTGCAAAGTTGAATGTTGAAGGTTCAAGAAAGGAAGGAAGTGAAATTGAAATACTGTCCATGATGATGATAAGCACGAAGAAGAAAAGGGATAATGTCCTGAATCGTCTCGTGAGCCGTGGCCGTGTGGACTAGTCCACAATCCAATCCAATGCAGTGCATTGAAATCCACAAGGTTGCAAGCTGACTGGATGGCTGATGACTGGTTGGTGGAAAGATGAGTTTATTGAAGTTGAAAGACAAATGCGGAATTCATACATACTGTATATCTACGCATCGCATATGCAAACACCAAACCAAAAGACCAAAGGACTAACACAAGGATGAGTGAGTGAGTGAGTGAGTGAAACCAAACCAAACCGACCAAGGACTAAGGCAAAGACTCAAACTTAACTCGGCTCAAAATTCCTGTGTCTTGTCTGTCTCTCCTGTCTGCTGCCTTATTCTCTGTCTCCCTTGAATATTCTCCCTCTTCCCATATCCCATACTGATAACTATGCTCAAGTTCGTATATTCCTACATGTATGTATCTTATGTACTCCTAAGATATCCCTATGACGTTTCCTTTACTCTGACGTTTAAGATTTCCGATTAGATTTCCTCACGTTTGTCTATATTATAGAGACACCATCCGTTGGAATGAAATGAAATGAAACGACAAGACAGGGAAGTAAAGACAAGAAGAGGAGACGAGGAAAGGAAAAGAAAAGAAAGGCTTCTAGCTTTTGGCTCCATGGAATAATTTACATATTATGTGTATTTCAGTATGAATATTCCTTCAAGACATGTATGATCTCGCCTACAAACAAGGAAAATGCATATGTTTCACGTTAAATCTCCCATTTAAGAATTTATTTATACGCATACAGATATAAGACACGGGAGAAGAAACACAAAACATATCAAAATAACTGTATAAAATATATATGTATTGTACTAATGTGAGGGCATCAAAAGCTGAAGCTGTAGTATTAAGTATTAGAATTAGAAATCTTGAGAAATATCTGATGTATTAGATACATACATATGTATACATAACGTATGAGACAAAACGCTGACGAAGGGAAAGGAATTTAAAAGTTTGACTTGACATTACTTCAAGTCAAGCCAAGCCAAGCCAGGCCAAGTCATAGCTATGGCTATGGCGTGCAAATGTACACTACAAAATTACTACAGTTATACCTAGCGAAAGGAAAACGTGTGCTTTCCACTTGCTTTCCATCCCCATGTATTATTTGTTGTATATGCTCCTTCTCTGTCTTCATCTCCTCCGCCTTTTCTCCGTCTCTACTGCCGGTGCTTATGTTTATAGTTATAGTTGTAGTTTTTAGTTGAGCTACAGAATCCACACACAGCCGTTGGAGTCGGAGTGGGAGTAACAGCATAGAGAAGAATAGTAGCAGTAGTGGAAACACAGAGCCGAGGATATGAGAAGAACGGCGGAGGAGAAGAGAATAGAGAGATGGAATTAATGGAGACAAGGGCTTGATTCACATGCATATGGATGGAAAGCAAAGGCATCTACAAGTAGGAAGGGCCCACATTTTCACAAATTTTGAAAAGTCTAGGATTTTCAACTTATTTTTAAAACTCGTTTTCTTTCAAAGCCTGTAGTTTCCTTTTTTTTGTTATCAAGATATCAATCTAGCAATATAATCAATTCGAAATTCGAAATGTCCATGGACCAATTTAAAAAACTACAAAAATACTATACTTTATTTCACTTCCGGTCATTTTTACCATCTTCTGAGAAGACTTTCAGAAAAATTCAAATCCTTTTCTTTGGTTCTCCAGAGTTTCTAAGCCTTTCTTTAAAAATGAAATTCTAGAGGAAAATTTCTATTCTGCTCACATTTTACAACGTAAATGGATAATTTTCTTTCTTTTAAATTTCGGGCTATACCTATTCATTGATGAAGTTTCATAAACCCAAAATTTTTCGCCTTGGAAAACAAACTTGACCATTTCCCAAAATACCCGTTGAAGAACCAGCCTAATCTACAAGTGAGGAGAACACACGACTCCCCGAATTACTTTTGCATTAATTTCTTGCACACACACACACACATACATACACACACAACGTTTCTCATTTCCATTTCCTTCACTCTGCACACTCACATACTCTCTGTCTTTCTCTCGCCCAACACAAAACCCAAACTCTCACTTTTCATCTCGGAGAAAAGCAAAAGCAAAACTCGGTGTCTCTTTCTCCTTCTACATCTTCGTCTTGGTCTTCACTTTCTCTCTTAGGAAAACTCGCTTGCATATGTATGATGCAGTATGTAGATTTCAAACGTGTGTACTTATGTGTGTGTGTGTGTGTGTGTGTGTTTGGACCAAGAACCAAGAGTAATAAGTAGAAACAGAACAAGAACCAGGACCAGGGCGGTGAAGAAGAAGTAGAAGAAGAAGACGGCGAAAACTACCATCTAATACCTAAACCAACAGTACTACATTTGTGCATACATGTACAATGTACATAGAACATTCAAAGTATCTATACACACACATTCATACATTACTCATATACATATTACAATACACACAAGCCGTCTTTCTCTCTTTGGCAGTGCTGTTCCTCTTATCCTCTTATCTGGAAAATGCAAACCGTGGACATTTTGTACACTGTACAAGTACAAGTAGGTACAATCGTACAATCCACACGTACATACTGCCCGAGAAATACATGCATACATATGAATGAGAAGTATTAGAGAAGAAGAAATTCCAGTCTTGAGTATTTCAAGTTTTCGCACATACTCAGCCCACATAGAGACAAAGGAGGAGGAGGAGGAGGTGAAGAAGAAGATGGATATATACACGTGCAATAACGTGGAATAATATGTAAAATATCTGCAGATATACTTATAGTAGTCCTTCATTTCATAACGTAGATAATGTTGTATGGGCTAACTACACACGTAATGTATGTATGTTTTATGTATGGACATGGAATGGAATGGAATGAAATGGCGAAGGCAGGCCAGACCATACCAAACGGTAGTAGCAATACATATAGGCAAGCAACTGCTCCATCGAGTTTCATTTTAATGTAGGGCCAAAGACGGGAGGCTTAAGAGTTGTTAGTTTCATTTCCTAGCTCAGTCACACTGTACATACATACATATACATGTGTAGTTGGTACAATCAGCATGGAAAGAGAAGAAGAAGAGGAGGAGGAATATCTCAAGAAATGAAGGCACACAAACTAAAACTCACAAGTAAAAGCACACACGTCCCGTCTCCATTTGCATGTGTGTATAATAATATGTATTTCTCTCTCTCTCTCTCTCTCTGCCTCTCTCTTTGTATGTGTGTGTGTTTGTTTGTTTGCCGCGATGGCTCTCCGTGGAGTTTAAAGCATGAAGAACTTGGGGTCTTTGGTAAATAATACGTACACCATTTGTCACTTTTACTCGTCTCTTCTTCCCATAATAAGGAGCCCACGACTATACTTTGTACTCATCTTCTATATTATGTGCTGTGCCAGATACATATGATATAAAGCATAATGTGCTTGCATATTGTATATGGTGCACTATATATAGTACACTTTCCATGTATGTATGCATCTGTAGTTATTTCGTCTCCATTTGCATTTGTATTTTCATTTGGGCTCCACATCCACAATTTAAGATAGAAACACACACGTACATAATATCAGTATAGGCACACAAACAAGCAAACGTTGTGTATGTTGTGAGTGGTGAGGAGTTTAGTGGAGTCAGTTCATGTCCTTTCGGCCGAGATCATCATCACAAGGACAGAGAGATAGAGATGAGCAAAAGATGCTAAAGACGACCCACGACTATATCTACGTACTATATGTAATCATGTGTAATTCTATAGTAATGAAGCGTATGCATGTACACAGTATACAGGCAGGATTTTAAAGACGACTATGGGAATTTTCCACAAAAACCAGGGAGATCACATCTTCCCACAAAGTAAAGTTCTGAACTGTACTTATGCATTATGCATGTATATATTTGTACAATGTACAACGTACAACGAGTACGCCGACTAAAATTTTTGTTTAAAAAACTGCATCAGGCATCTCTAACATTTTTAACTGATAAACATTTAAAACAAGTTGAAATATAAAAATAAGTTCATAAAATATAACATGTTTACTACTTATTACAGCAAAGCATTTTTCGTCAAGTTCTTTAAATATGGAATTTTAAACATTAAAATATTTGTAACGCGTGCTTTTAATATTTGGAATATCAGTCATAAACTTTTAACTTTACTTGGTCAATAAGCGCAGGCATATTATTCAAGAGTAATGTATATTTTATTTACTTGTTACACTTAAGGACGGCTTTCGGCCAACTAAGTTATTCGACAAATTTAAGGAAAGATGCGTATACATTCATAATATTTGATATTTGAACATTCATTATGAACTACATTTGGACATAGAACGTGGGTTTTAATTTTATGTGGTACGATGTAATGTGATCTAAAGAGAATAAGAGTCACTGCAAAAGAAGAGCACACGTAAAAAGTGCCGGTGTTTGTGGAAGGTGGAAGGAGAACTAGTTACTTTTATATAGTTAGAATTTTGAAAGAAGCGAGTTGAGAATTAACTGAAAAACGGGAGCTAGAGAAAACTGTAGAAAACAAGTGGAAGTAGGAATGAGACATTGAAAATAGGTAGTGAAATAGTAGAAGAGAAGCAAGTGTTGGAACAATCAAGCGTGCCGGTTGAGACGCTCAACGTTTAGCTAGTCAGATGCTCTATTTGTAATACATGTTCCATGGGCTCAGTTTTGGTTTAGATGTTGAGACTAACCTCAGAAGACGAAGAAGAAGAAGCAGAGGAGGAAGGGTTGCAAGTCTATGTAAGCGCTGTATGAGTGTGTGAGTTATCGAATATTTTCATGAATTTTGAAAGTGAGTTTATTGGACGGTATTGCGGCTGTAGGTTTTTGTATATCTCTGTGTGTATTATGAATGTGTATGTATATATGTATGTGAATGTATGCATATGCATGCCTGTGTGTTGGCTCCTTGCCCGTTTTCACCTTGGGCCATTTCATGAAATTTTGACTAATCGTTCCCCTAGAACATTCCTACTCCTCTACTTTTCTACACTTTGCCCTTCCCCTTGTAACACTATACATACTATAGTTATTCTTTATAGTTGTTCTTTCTCTGTGCCTCTCTCTCTCTCTTGCTCTCTGCACGTGCTATTACTATTGCAATTACTCGAGTCTGAGCTTTTTCTTTATTCCTTTTCCTTCCCTCTCTTTCTCCCTTATTCTATGTAGATGTATGCATATTGTATCCACTATGTGTCCATTGCCTTTTCCATACGCCATATTCATATCCCTCTTGTTCGTCTATGTAAAATTCTACACAATTTCCTCCTACATTTCTTTTCTCTCACTCATTATTCCACTTTCCACAAGGGTTAGAAGCCGATTAACAAAGTCTCAAATTTCTCCATCCTCCATCTTGCCGATCTCACCCTTTGGATACTCGAAATGTAAAGGTTGTATTTAGGGAATGTAATCTTATTCAATTTTGATGCTCGTTAAACAAAATTCTCGTATGAAAAAATTCTGATATGTTTTGAATTTTGATGTAGTGACAAAATTTAAAATTTGAGCTAGCAGGTGCCTAAACTTTATTTTTGAGTTTTTTCATAATGAATATATTTTTTTCAAAAAAAATCTAAATTTAAGTTCAGGTCCCTGGTTTTGAGTTTGAAATTTTGATTTTTCCAAGATGTTTCTCCTTAAAGTAAAAAAAGATAAATTTAAACTTTAATAATTCCTAAAAACACAGAAAAACGTTCCAAAAATTGTCAATTTTCATATCTTGTGCTTGAAAATATCAAGATCTTGATTCTGTCGAAATTTCACTCTCTAGCAATAATTTGGACAAGCTCAAGTTTTGCTCACTCTTTCTCTCTTTTATGTTTTTGTAGATATTTCTATGCATTTACTTTTGTTTTCTGTGTCCCGTCTTCATCTCTCTCTCTCTCTCTCTCCTGTATAGGCAAATAGGAAAATATATTGTACACAAGTAATAATATTTTATTGTAATATTATTATTACTTTATAATATATTCTACATTTTGCATGTTTTCATGTTCCCTCTCATTTTCATCTCCGTGTTTTATGGTTTCCCTAAAAACTTTCCATTTTAGTTAACTAGACTAGATTCCTACCGGCTTGCTTGTCTTGTGTGATGTGATGGCAAAACAAGGTGGCAAGAACGCACACGGCCACATCAACTTTTCATGCAAAATGCAAAATACAAAATGTATGTACATGTACAATGTACAGCGGTAGGCAAGTTTGTAAGCAATCGACTGGACTGGAGCAATGAAAAACAAGGTGTAAAAAGTATCCGTACAAACAAGAATAGAAATAAGATGAAGACTGTAAACGGTCTTTGGTACTATATTATATTAATACATTCTATACATTCTACGTGTGTTGTGTAGTGTGTAGATACGTATTCCATGTACGATTTTGTTTTAGTTGCTTTTCTTTGCAAGACTGTCTCAAGTTTTCTCAAGGTAAATATTATGTCTGCAGAGATGAAAATGAAAATACAAAATGCCGTATCCATAAATGTACAATACTTACTTAAGCAACAAGAAAACTTCGTAAGAAATAAGTTGTACATTTTGTATTCTGGACAATGTTCTTGGAGCTTCCAGCTCACGGATCAAATGGGAAGCACACACATATACATACATACATACGTCTGGATTTTGGATTTTTACACTCTTGGCAAATTAAAATTGTTGCAAATATTTAATTGCGACATGCCATTGCCATTCCCATTAAAGACAAGTGTAGTTTCCTTTCATGAAATTTTGTTTGTTAGGATGCTGCAGACTTTTAGTTTTATAATTAATGTGGATATGCAACGAAAATTAAGAAAGTTCAGTCGTTGACCAGTAAAACTGGACATAATTTAAATAACGTGAAGTTTTTGAGATAAGGTATTGTGACAACATTAAATTCACATATTCAAAGTAAAAAATTCTTTAAAGTTATAGTCGTTTTATCATACCTATTTTGTAGAAAATCATAAATTAACTACACATTATAAAAAGAAATGACGAAAGGTTTTGACAAAACTCATAACGTTTCCTATTTATTATTTTGCCCAACAAAATAAAATGTAAAATGACGTGTTAGTATCTAACTAAATATGGTTGAAATTTTGAAGTCGACCAGCAGTGTATTATTTGTAGAAGGAAGAGAGAAACTATATCACACTTAAAATATCAAAAGTCAAGTCTGATTACACAAAAGAAAAACTGCTTTCGGAAATCCCTCATTATGTAAGTTGTACACATGTAGGAGAGAAAAACGAGATTGTCACCCGGTTCAAAATGGTCAATTTTCAACGCTTCTCACATTTAATTGAGCACCATCATATCATGGACGAGCAACAATAACTTTCATAACTTGAGAAGTGAGTGCATTTGTATTTTTGCCCCTACATACAACTAGACAAAAGTGTCAACTACGAGTATTTACGGACACAAATTCTGAAAACCAGCCGATCATCTCATCCTGATCTCGCAAATTACCCCAACCCCAAAAGTTTTACAAAGTACACATGACTTTTTCTACCTACAATCGCCATAAAAGTGCAAAAATATGATTATTTAGACACAGTGAGCCTTGTTTATTTGATCTCATACCTCGTGTGATCATTTTATAAACAAATTATCTAAAAAATCTAGTGTGTTTTTTACATGAGCAACACACATGTGCTGATCAAATGACCATAACTATGATTTGATTATAATTTTTTCCAAAGGGGAATGTAAGACTACGAATAAAACTCGAATTAAATTTACCCGCACGAGTTGATTGTTGATTGTATTGTAGGCAGACGTTTTTTGGGCAGTTTTTTTTACTTCGCCTCCTCTATATATGATATAGCTTCAAATTGTTGCACTCTGTTGATTGAGCTAAGGAATTGTTCTCTTTCTTGTCTTTTTTTAATGTTGATAAAGTACAAATAAAATGCGAGGGTGGAAAATGTGTGTGTGTGTGTGGTATAATAATGTATCATGAATTACTATAATGGAAGATATAAAGTACACAAAGGTAATAGTTGATGAACAGGTGAATGTTTCTTTTTCTTTGGTGTGTTTTTTCTTCTTTTCTGTTAATATATTTGATATTGTACAATAATAATACGATAATACTATTGTCGCAAAGATTTCTCACACAGTCACAGATTTTTCAGCATTCAGCCTGTATAGAAGCATAACATTCAGCGGTAATAATAAACACACACTCACATATTATATTATTATCTCCTCTTTTCTTCTTCTTCTTCTTGGTTCTTTCTCTCTGTAAATACCACCAGTTCACTCAGATTCTATTGTCCTCGTGTACTGTGCACACATTCACACATACACACACATGAGATGCGATGAGGTAAGTTAAGAAGAGACGACAAGAGGAGTTGTTAGTTGTATTAAATAAGTACATAAGTAACCAGTTGGTATTTGGATTTCAGTTGGCTGGTGTTAAAATCCCTACAAAGGAGATGACAATGACGGTGACAATGAGAATGTATATAATATATCGGTATGGATCATGTGTATGTGTGTATGTATCTATGTATGAGTGTGAGAATGTGTGTGATGATGGGATGATGATGGTTTGTAATTTGTCTCTCTCTCTCTCACTTTTTCTCTGTATTTTAGCACAGAGACAGAAAAGCGTATATGTTTTTACATGGTTAGTGTTTGAGTAATGGGAAGGAAGACGGCGGCCGTCAGAATCACTAGAATTCACGCACTTGTAAACACACTCCCGAGTAATTCACGCTCGATTATAAAACATTTTCCTCGGATGTATGGTGTGTGTGTGTGTAGTGTGTATGTTATATGTGTGTATAATGTATGTACTTTTGTAAAAAAGAGACGCTTTTTCTTCTTCTTTTGCTAGTTTTCTTGCTGTATATCTCCTCTCTTGCTATGCATTCAATCTATTACCATGTCCAAGGAAAATTTGTCTTGTTCTTTCTTTAGACTTTGGAGCCCATCACATTTACTTGATCATAACCGTCATCATCATGGCATGATCATCATCTCATATGTATCTTTTCTCTTTCTCTGTCTCTCTCTCTCTCCCGTTCTGAATCAAATTCAAATGATTGTCAGTCAGGACAGTCAAGATGATAGTGAGTATGTATGTAAACATATACATGTAGAGAATAGAGAGTTTGCCGGTAGGAAGAAAACAAAGGGGCGAGCAGCTTTTCATAAAATCTTCAAAAATGATGATGATAATAATAATAATGATGATTCAACTGACCGGAGTTGTTCATCGTGCAGTGTTTGTATTGTATTGTATTGTATTTCGTTGGATTTATTGTCAAGGACTTAACATTTATTTCAGTAGTCATACATTCACTTTGCACAATAGTTGAATGTTGTGTGTGTGTGTGTACACATATGAAGCCAAGATGGACATTTTGTTCAAAAAACTGTATTATTTTTCTTAAACTGTTCGATAAATTTTTGAAAAGGTACGAAATTAGTCAATGTCTAAATTTTGCACCATAATATTTTCACGATTCACAACTGATTCATGTACAGTATCCATAAATTGTTGATTCATCCGTATTTATTTTTAAAGTTTTTATCAGTTATTTATACCCATTCTATGGCAAAAGTAACCTTAACCTTTAATGAAGATTTTTATTTAGATATTATGCATAGGCTTGTTAGTCAATTATAGGAAGAAAAGTTATAACTCGATCAACACTATAAGTAAAAACCCTTTTTCACTTGATTGTTATTGATTAGCAGTCAATTATTGTACTGTCCAGTAATGATAATGAGTGTAATTACTGTTAGTTGTTGTATTACGAGTATAATATATGTAGGTATTACGGGGTAATCAGTAATATCCGTTCACGTTTTTAATATAAATAGAAAACAAACCAAATCTGTAGTCACTCGTCTGCTCAAAGGCCTGTCTATAACTAACTACCTGTCTAATTGAATTTGAAGAGCTTCCATGAGTGGAACATGGACTGATACACTCTGCGGATAAGTTGTTGTTCCGATAGAAAAAAGGAACCACGTTTTTCCTTGTGTATATCTATACACACATATTATGTATGCATGAAAAGGGACAGCTTACACAATGAATGCAACTTCCAGTGTGCATACAATACTGAACTATCGCAATACAAACAGAATACAAAATACAGACAGATATATCGAGAGAGACACAAATTACAATATATTATGAGTAGTATAATATGTATGTATTGACTGGACGTGCGATCCGATGGTAAGAGAATACAGACACAGAAATGGAAAGGCAAAGAGAATCGAATGAGAATGAGACGGAAAAATCAAGGAAAGAGAGATAAGGACAGAAGAAAACAGTAAAACCAATCGGCGCCTTCTTCTTCTTCTCCTTCTTCTTCTTCGCCCCAATCGAAATCTAACTAGAGTTGTCTTCCTTTTCTTCTTTTCCAACATTCAATACAATCATAGATACAATATACGTGTATAATGTAATAGTTGAATACACAACGCAGCACAATGCCAGCATGCATACTTCATATTATTTGGTATTTAATATTTAGTGCAGCATATTGTACAGATTCTTATATTATGTATAATGATTTAACCCCGAACAGAATCCATGGACCGTGGAGGAATATTATGGAATATGAATCTATACCCAAACTAGACATTACACATGACACACGATGCATATATTTAATTGAAAACTTTTAACCTCCAACGTAAAACTCTAACTCATTGCATATCCCACTGATAGACCTTTAACTAAACTGTCATAACTTCATAACATGCAAAACTTTTTGGTTTGTTAGTAAGTTTAATCCCAAGAATTGTTCAGAGCCAGAGACAGAGTTTCTGCCTTCTATCTCAGTCTACGCTTTCGTCAAACTCATCACCTCATGTGTGTGTACAATTATTATAATTTATAATGCAATGTTATTTTGTATGGTTATTATGCATACGTACATCTCCAGTTTAGTAGCTTTTATATTGTACTGTATTTTGTGCATTCATACAGAAAGTTGATGTGCTTCAACATTAAAGTTTGGAAATGCAACTCACATGTGTACAGTGTACACTGTACACATAGAATATAGATACACAACATAACGTAACACAATATAATAACTAAATGTCCAGCAGGCCCTGACTAATAATCTTTTATGCATATGACACAGTCCACAAATCCACCATCACGATCCTATCCTACCAAGAATAAAGGGACAGCACGACGACGTTCCAAATGAACCAACGAAAGATTGTAAGAAACATAATGCGTTAGATGCATGTGCGTAACTCGCAGCTCTAAAATTCCAGTGAGAAATGAGATACTACTGTACATAATACATAATATTTATGTAAGTACTCGTCGAGCTTCAGAATTTGGAACTTGGTTTAGAATTTAGAATTTTGTACACATATATTGACCATGTTCCATATTCTACGCCAGTCTATGTACATTCAATACTCCACAGAGGAAAGAGCAGAGAAGGAAAAGGAGACAAGGCAAGACAACGCTCAACACCAAGAAAGCTCTTTATTTATTTATTGGAGTTTATATTAGACTTGCAATATATTACACATTTTTATTACACATTAGACCCTCTTTTCTCTCTCTGTCTCTTGCTAAAAGAATTCCAGTCAGTAAGATACATTTTTCTATAGATTTTCAAAGAGACAGAGAAAAGATAATGGAAATAGGAACAACGAGAAAGAGAAGAGGAAAAGAGGAAATGGCCTGGGTGAAACAACCTGTCCATCAGACCATCCATCTTCAGCTCACATATTATGCATCTAAAATGTACCACGTACAATGTATCTGTGCACATGTATTACGACCATTGTCCACTTCATACTTTGTGCTTTATTTACATGTATACATACATTTTCTGGAACTCGGACTGTCCTGGGTACTGGATCATAACAACAAGTTGACAGCCATACAATAATACATGCATAACATAAGATACAACTCGTACACTTGAAAAACATTCACCTACACTCACTCATGTGTCCTCATGCACACGCTTTATGTACATGTATGTATGTATATCGCACACAGAGCTCCATTTCAATTTTGATCAACAATTGACTTGGACTTGAGTCCGGAACACGGAGATGGAAAATTGAAAATTTACCTGTACATGATGACCATCTTCACATACATACATACAGTAGACCAAAAATCAAAAATAGGTAAGCTACAATGTCAAACGTGAGCCTTTTCTTTCATTAACTTTCAATAGAAGTCAAAGCTAACATTTACCGACTAAAACTTACGACTCGGACTATACACACACACATACGACTATTCCTAAAAATGGTCGTCGGCACTATACTTTGTACATAATAAAATATACATAATACATGCTGCAGGTAAAAGCTAAGCTTAAGATTTTAGGATCAGTTCATACAATATGCATAAATAATATTATAGTACCTGTTATATTGTTATTGTAATGAGTATAATGCACAGGTACAAGAGAATACGTATTCTATTATAACAGACGATGAGTAACATAAAATTAGAGGGGAGAAGATGGTCTACCTATGTAGGAATTGGAAACAATAAACTGTTGCACAAGTTGTCACCCATCTTCAACTTGAATGCCCTAGCTAAAAATCTAGCCAAGGTCTCCATGTGTGTCACATGCATGTCAACAGTCAGTATCACTTTTATTTTACATTTATACAAATACATGCACATCAGTGCACCTAAGTAACTAAAATGCACCTCCTTCAACTTAACATTATTATTACTAGTTATAATAGATAGTAAAGAAAAAGGAGCACCTACCTGATCAAAGTTCAGGACGTAGTGACATCAAGGCAATCATCAGAGGACGACAATGACCACGTCAATTCCAAAACGAGATAATAATATAAGCACCGTGTAGAATATGTAACATTGAATGTTAAGTTGCGATTAACAGTCGCTTAGTCAACAACACATGGATATATTATTATCTTTACGATAATTGATAATATTTAGTAGAGTACAACTTTAATTTTTAAAGGACACACTCACATCACTTTATTATTTACTATCCAATCTTAGTTTTTAATCTTGAGCTGGTCTAATTGACGTCGGTGGGTTATCAATTATTATTTATTAACGTGACTTGGAAACAACAAGTGTATGTATATTAATAATTAATATTAATATCACAGAGTTTTATTAGGTATATTATTATATAATCCGTTTTTTTTGTTCAAAACGTTGAACTTCTTCTTTGGTTGAAACGGGGCGAGTAGAAACGAGTGAGTAGTCCAAACGTTGAGATATTTCACAGTAAACTTTCTTTCTGCAATCCGCAAAAGAAAAAGTTAAAAAACAGCAGAGGAATTTTATTACTAATTTACATACTACAGAAGAACAATACGTAGTATTATAATACTATAAGGTTATTGTTAGTGTGACATGTGATTAACAGGTGAATAGCGAATATTAATTACGCAATATACCGGGAATCTCAACAATTTTTATCAAGGAATTCCCAAACTAGTAGTTCAATATTTGACAGGGAGTAAAGGGAAAATCGTGTCGTGTTTGCGTATATCCACAGTTAATAATAAACTCGTAAGGAATTATTTCAAAGGCACGAGATGAGAATGGTAAGATTACCAAGAGTCAAACCAAGATATCTACTGAGACCGAGATGTGTATGTGTGTGTGTGTGTGTCGTGTCGTATCTTTTCTCTTCTTGCTATATGCTAAAAAAGGCTGGCCAGTAATCCACTACCAAGCACTATATCGTTACACACTTACATTACATACACACTCGAATCAAACCCAGGCAACTTCTTTAGTGTGGACTTAATCTGAATGTACTTCATCATGTTCCTATTTCTTATTTCCATGCAACAACCCATAAGATACACACACATACACATCCACACACTCTTATCCGTACACTTGAATACCCATACATGAAAACTGTGAGGAGCTCAACCATAGATAGGATGAACAGAAGAAACGATAGCTTGCAGGTCCCCGGCTCGTGCATATTCCTACATAGTTTTAGTGTATGTACATTGTATATTATATATTATAGATGTGTCATCATCATCATCGCTATCCTTTTCTATTCTTCTCTTCATGCTCCCTTATACTTCACATAGAAAGCAATAATATTAATAATATTGAATATGTAATATTATGTTATGCATTATATGTTGTATAATCAACACATTTGAATTCTCAGCTTACCTCACATAGTATTATATTTAGCATTTGACTATCGTGAATCTGGAAACTGGACTAACAGTTATATGTGAGCTTGAACTTTTTTCCTTTCCAAAATTTTTTCACTAAAAAATAAGTCCAATTACCAGCACATATTTCAGCAAGCTATTGTTTCGGAATACGTATTACGTGAATATACGTAAAAGATAATAAATTACCTAGAAATCTACTTTTACCTATACTGCAGTCAACATTTGTCATCCCTAAAGCTTGTCCAAGAAATATATGCTTAACACATAACTAATTTCGTTGTGAGGACAGGTAAATTTAAATACTTTGTTCATGTGTATGTATTCAGGAATTTCAGAGATATTATGCATATATGTATGCATATTATTGAAAATCTGAGATAAAAGGTCGTGTGGACTAATAAAAGCAAGCCAAGCCGGCAAAAGTACTCATGCTGACAGTTCCTATATAGGTCCCATGTGTATATTATTCTGTAACATTCAATGTCATGCTATGGCATGAGTTCTTAGCTCTTATGTATTCAAAGCTGAGCTGAAGAATGTAAAAACAGAAAATGAGAAAACATTGTGTTGGCATGAACATGCACAGAAAACGGAGGAAAATATAAGGGATTCCCTTTCAATTTTATGTACATGCATGCAGGTTACAAGTATTATACACATACATAAGTACTTGACCACATGAAAATGTAACGTTGATCAAGTTTCAGATAGTGACATAAGTATATGTACATGAATGGCTAAAGAACAACCTTCAAAGTTACTTTATAATTGAGATGTAGCATTTTCCGTTATGTAATTTGCGTATTTTGCGTCACCGGTTGGAATTTGAAAATTCTGGAATGTATAAAAATGTTCAGGTAACAAGCGGAAAGCTACATTTCTTCACATCACACATGATTTTCGCCAGTATAGAAGCTTTTGTTTTGTTCTGCCCTGCAGCTCCCCTACGTTAGTCAAATAGAAAATAGAACTTACTCGTATACATATCACCATAATATTAACGTCTAATTTGGATATTCAACAGTATTAGGCCTATTATGTAACATTCAATTGTATTCCAAATAACTCACGTGTATCCGCAATCCTACATAATTCGTAAATTCGTAACGTATCTACAAATTTTGCTTGTAACACTTATATGGTTAGGACAAATACATTGTATTGGTCGTTATTTCCATATTTTATTTCTAATGCATTTCTGTTGCTTGAAACAACGACTTGTACTACACATGTACACATATACGATACACGTGTTGTAGAATTTTTTGTATTTGAACTTTATGGAATTTACAACCAAAAATTTGTTTTGCAACATTACTTGAGCATTTGATCAGTTTTGGGATCAAATGCGTGAAATAATTTAAAAAATATATATGTTTGAGTATATACTTTGTACTATGGCCTTGGCTTTCACTTCAGCTCAGCGTCGATTTACCTATTTCTTAGCGTTTACGTATACGTAATAATAATTTTACTATTTTGGTTAAAGTTCTATACATATAGACTTTAGCCAAAATAGAAAAATTATTCGAAAAGAAGTGCACTACGACATTTATATGGAGTCCGCAGTCGATAAACAGAATATAGAGAGATTTTTGTAGTCAGAAATGAAAATATTCAAATCGAGTAGGGTTCAACAAGTCCTCGGAAATAAATATTGCCAAATATACATAAAGGTAAGCAAGTATAGTAAATGTGTGGCAAGTTCTACTTACTTACTTTTAGGTACTTTATATACTTTATCGCAGTGTCCACGCAGATGATAGAAGATACCACTGTTAGCATACCCATGCATGATCCACATAATATTATAGTATTTTCTGAATACAACAACACAACGACACAACGAATCTTCAAATATAATGTCGGTTTTACAGTTCCCTCGAATTCGAGTTTTTTCTTCAAAAATTATTAAAGTACTTGTACCTTGTAAATCATAAAATTGCTTAAAAAAATTGCAAAATATGCCACCCATTTACTGGTACCTGTTAATCTCTGGTCTAAAGCCTAAAGGAAAATAGGAAACAAGTAGTGACAACATTTAAAACGCATCACATAGCAATAACGGAAAGTTGGTTACAGCTGATCTGTATTCTGCATGTCAGTCATACGAGATAATAATACTTAGGTACTTAATACGTAATACTTTATTATAACTTGGCTAAACTTTACATTTATTTATTTTAGAGTTGTTATTGTTGGTAATAATACTTTGGAAGGAAATACTTAAAAATTATATTATTATTATATAATAAGGCTATCCCTATAGTTTTGTATACTTAGTTAAACAAAACTATATAGAGATATTTACTATGAAATAGTTAAAATTAAATTAATATGAAATACCAATAACATTTAAAAATAATCTTACCTAAAAATCGATCTTAAAGTCAACAAAATGTCCCTTGCACTTTTTATGTTCAAAATTATCAATTATCAACACTTTGATTTAAGTACGTTTGAAGTTGCACAAGGATGTGTAGATATGTAGTCTGTTGTGCGTATGCATCAATGAATGCATGTTGTAACGTAATACGGTGTACAGTAAATGCGATAACTATTAACTATTGAAAATCGCTGACCTTCAAAATTTCAAAATATGTTATTAGATTACACTCTCTCAAATTGTATTTTCTTAGAATGCCATGTAGTAACAATAATATTTGCAGTAATGGATACTATTTACTATTGGAATCGAATCGAATCGAATTCCAACTATCTATTTTCTCAAATGTCAAATACAATATATAACTGTATATATGTACTACTGCATGGTATCAGTAATCAGTAGTTAGTACTAACACTAAGCATGCATGTATGCATGCATGTTTTATGTTTTATACAAGAGGTTCGGGAAAAGTGTATCAATACAAACAAATTTTTAGTAACGATATTATCACACAAGAGACAAAAAATGTACTGATTGAAGAAGAACAGAAAGAAATAGCTTGAGATTATAAGTTTTCCCTTAGATAAAGCGTAAAAGTGTAACTATATTTATATATCTTTTATATTATTACATGATTACTGATTACTGTTACGGATGTTTAGCTACTAGCTACAAAGCAATGAAAATTATTATTATCTCGTAAAACGACATAATTTACGTCTGTACACTGTGCTCCATACTTGTGTATTGTGTATGTGTATACACACACAAATTATATTATGTATATTATGTATCTAGTTGATATTAATAGATTGACATCAAATGCGTAGACATCAAAAATTCCAATACTAAAAATGATAATACTAATACATGAATCAGGGATCCTTTATAGCTAATCTCTCAAGACTTGGAACTTGTAATTACATTTTTATGTATCAAATATCGAACAATGCATCTCGGCTCGTACTTAGATACTACTTACATACTTGATACAAAACAAAAATGCTCATACTCATTTTAATACTTGCATAGTATATGATGTATATTATGTTGTGTTCAACAATAATTGAGACTAAATAATAGAGTAATCATCACTTTACCCATCGACACAAGAAAAACATGCCTTTGCTTTGGTAAATAAAATGTAATGAGAATACGAACAATCAATCAGGAGTAAGCAAGCCGGCCTAGTCAGTCATCCAAGAAGGCAATCACAGCATATGCACTGTCATATGCTCATGTACAAAAAACAATTGTAATAGAAATCACTATGATTTATATGTATATTATTATGTATAGTATAGATTTGTATTTATCTGTGTTGGCAACTTGAATCAATAAGACTTTTGAATCACATGAAGAAGAAAAAACAACGGAAATAACACTCATGTTACACTCACAACGCACACACATGCATACTTAGACAATATTATGTTGATTTTTGTTGACAAGCATGTATATCTATACATATATATATATATATCTACATTTGTATAATACAAGTACTGTAGAGATGCAACGTGTGTTGGTTACACATGTATAAGATACAAGTATATAATATATGTATTTTTAATCAGACTATTGTTGTACAGTAGAAGTACGCACAATTATAATAACTATGAGCTCTGATGTACAATATATTATTATTATTGTGCCTCATGTTTATGAAAGAGAGACTGACACAGTATCATCATTACACATACTGAGAATAAGCATAAAGGCAGATTGAGATTCAAGTCTGTAATCATAATAACGTTATTAATTTTTCGTCACTGCATCACATCGCATCTGATGGCATGAAACATATAAATACATAAACGACAACAAAAGACAGAGAACAAGTTGGAAACTCTCCTATACACATTACGTACACACACATAATATTCCAAGCATCGGGTATAAAACAAAACAAGAGTCAATATTACAAAAATATACACACACAATGATGATGATTAATCAGACTTTTAATGCCTAGCGTGATGCACATTCACATATCACATGTGTGAATGGTAGTCCTGATTGAGCTCTCTATCTATAGACAAAAGAGGGGTAGGAAATGAGAGAATAAAAACAAGCACATTACTTAGATACATATGGCATACACACACACGCACACACACACACACTCAGATGCACATAAATATACATATACAAACGACGTGTGATGGTAAATGGTAGAAAATAGTAAGCAAAATTACATAGGAAAAAATAATTACACACATTATCCTACCTCTAATTACAAACTGTTCCTGTAATATCTGATACTTACTTCCTAACACATTTGATTCCTATCAATTTTTGTGTTTAAAGTAAGCACAAACGCTTTTAATTGTACCACTTTTTATCGAGACATAATAGTTACTTACAATTTGGGAATAACAATAGTAAGTTTACTTATTGCAACATTGTTGCATAATAATGTCAACGATAATTTTTATTCGACATTGTTAGGAAAAAACTGTTTACGCGTAAATGATGCCAGCTTGTTAATTGATAAGTTTAAAATAGAGGAAAGAATGAGATGCAATTCTACACTGCCCTATGTGTTTTTCCAACAAAGTAACAAGGCCCGACACATATATTAAATATCTATCAGCTATCATAAAAAATTCGTTTATCTTTGGGTAAAAAGTGTGTAGTAATGTAATAAATAAATAAATATATTATGTCATATCCCTTAGAAAAACACCTTGTCAAAAAAAATATTATGAAATTTTGTCACAGTTTTGGTCGAACATATTATCAATTTTGAGGAGAAGGAGAGACTTCTAGAGTGCAGTCGCAATTTATTTTGCTCCGCAATTTCAGTGAAAAAATATAAGATAAAACGCCAACTGCATATTAAGAGTAACATCAAAATAAAGGTATTTTCAAGGAGCATACACGTATTGAGTAAAAGTGTCGAAAATATTTACCTGAAATCTATAAAATCGAAAAAAACACCTGTGAGTACGTGATATACAGTGGAAAAACATCAGGAAAAACTGCATAATATGCAAATATGCCTCCAACTCAGTCGACTAAAGTGCAAAATCAGTGCAATCGCCGCAACTGGGTAAAAAATGTCCAGTCATCATATCCAAAGTCCACATCACCCTACGACGATAGAAAAATCGAAGATAAGGCGACAGCCAATACACATAGAAAAAATGAGTCATCACCAAGTACTCTGGATGAACTGTGGTCTAAACTCAAACCATTCATCAGAAATGTAGAACAGCTTACAATTGCAATTTTTGAATCTGAAGAAAACAACACTTTCAGCGCCAATGATGTAAATGAAATATCTGAGAGTGTACACTATACTTCTCCGTCTTCAATCTCTGAACTATGGGAGCACATGGAGCCGACAATCGAAAGCGTCAACAAAATTTCATTACATTTTCACCACAGAAAAGAAAAAGAAAAAACTGTAGAAGGAATCAACCGAATTGAAGAAAAAATCGATTTTCTATACAAAATAATTAACAGCAATGAGGAAAAAATAACGGCAAATAAATCAATCGTAGTCCATGGAATCTCCGACACCGAGAATGAGTCCGATGCTGAGTTGAAAACCAAACTCCAAGAAATGCTTACACCCATGGGAATACCGGAAGTTCAACTAAATAACATCAAAAGAATGGGAAGACCGCGACCAAAATGTACTCGGCCAGTAATCATTACAACAACCAGCAAAACCGAAAAGTATAAAGTTTTAAACGCCAAGAAACTTTTGAAAAATCATCCAAAATTCAGTCAAATCTCCATTCAACCTCAGAGAACACGATGGGAACAAGAACAATACAAATATCTACAGCAATTTGGCGAAAATGTCAAAAATGAAGACCCTGGCACAACTACTTTTATAAGAAATTTGAAGCTCCACATCGTTGACACAGCTGGAAAATTGAGCGTATACACAGTCGAAGATGTTCAGGAAATCGAAATCTTGAAAAACTCCACGCAGTACGAGCTGTCTGACGAGGAAGAGCCGTTTTCTGATCAATGAACTCTACCACGACAATGGAAAGTTTACAATATTCACCCCAGAGGACCTTGATGGAAATCAAAGGCCAGAAAATTTGGCACCAAGTGACCTGTCTGACGACGAAGGGGCATTAATGGGTGTATTATTTCCTAATTTCCCAAAATATTAAACAATCTAACTTTTTACTATACCATATTATGTTTATGATATGTATGAGATATATTTATAATCCAACATTTTACTATGAAATGTACGACATTTTATGATATGATATGCATGACATATATTTGTAATCCAGTATTTTACTATCATATGTACGATACATTATATGATTTATGTGACACATCTCTATAATTTAACATTTTACTATATATTACGATATAATTTAATATTGCTCTCTCTCTCCCTCAACTGCAATACGAACAACACATTTTGTAAAACAGGGACGCCATAGACACAGTCTTGGGGCGCCCTTCCAATTTAATTCTTAAATAAAATAAATAAAAATACGTGCATGTACCGCTTTTTACTGCGAGTATAAAAGAACAAGCAGAATCGAATAACGTTTTATTATACTATCATGGCATTGTACTGTCCCTGTATGTATAATGTATACGCACTAAAAATTCAATCTGGTTTTCAATGTATTACTGTGTACATTGTACATGTGAGATGTACAATGTGGATAGTGCATGGTATAAAAATTTTAACAGTTGACTCTGATTTGATGATGAACGGTGATTTTTATGCCGAATTTCCGACATAACCTACGGAAAAGAGTACTCTGGAGTTATACCAGACACTTTTTTCAATTTTTTCGGAGCTCAGAATCAGCCAGTAAAAACGACATGTACTATATTTCATCGCTTGCATTGCTTTTACCTTAAGGTCAGTTGAAATCGTCACTAAATGCAAGTACATATCTGTCAAATGTAATATGATTTCGATACACATTATAGTGTAGAAAGGTGGCTTATTGAAGTAAAAATGCTGACAATAAATATCTCGTTTTGTGTACAACGGCGGAAAATGAACATAAACTAGCACAATTCGTGTCTATTATACACAAGATATGTGAATATATCGTGTGCATTTGTGAATGCGTTCATAATATCTTCTATTTTTAGTGAATGAAATATGTGTATTAGATTAAGATTCGTACATATAAGTTTCTCTGCGTAATAATTCATGAACTGGTGCTGCTGGCTTACAGGCAAGAATTTAGCTGTACATTCATTTGGGATTCCGACTTCGTTCGAGTCAATATGTATAAGTATAGGTAAAATGAACAATGTACTCTGTAATGTATTTGCTGGCATTTAGCGAGAAAGATTTATGGCTAAAGCAGCATTTCTTGTTCCAAATAAAAACGAAAAAATCTACTGCTCTTTAAGCCTCTCATGTTTTGATATTTCTTTCACTATCAGCGTGATCTTGTGGCGATGTGTTTTGTCTTTGTGGCTTGTATATTGCATACATGCACGTATGGAAAAGTGTTCGAGACGACAGCAGATAATTAATTCCTGGAAAAAGAATTCTGCCCAATAATATTACATTTATACGTGATAAGAAATAAAGTGACTTGACGGCTTAATACATAGATACACGGATGCTTATAGATATAGAGTTATTATATATTGTTCCTTGTCTTTCTTGCAGCATGCATGAATGTTGCAATCATATTGATTGTCATAATACACTTAATATTTAGGAAATCCTATAACGATCATTTTAGTTAATTGTAATGGGCTATTTTGAGCCTTAGTTTTTATTGATTGTACTGAAAACTGAAAAGCACAAACGCATATGATGCTGTACACACATACATACATACACCTACATTCTGCATGCGCGTATGAGGGAAGTTTTATCGTAAAAGTTTGCGAAATGCTCCGTGGGGTGTAAATTATTGTTAGTGGGAAACTTTATTTTTTGATTCCAAACAGCAGATTTCCACACTGATAATATCAAGGAGTAAAACCCATGATGGAATTATGAACATTTCGGAAACACGAGGGCAAATACCGGAAGCAATGAGGAAAATTCCCATCTTTGTAATTAAATAAGCCTGAACTTTATTTGAAATTGTTTCCAAGAAAGGTGTCACCTTATTCGTGGTATTAAAAAGCAAATTCCTCAATCTATCTATAGCAACGCACATGGAGTTGAATTTTTAATCGTGTCGCTACATAGTGTTCTACAAAAGTAGAACACTTTTTAATACATAATGGCTGAATGATAGTACCTTTATTATGAAACTAATTAACATTAAAAGATAGCTCATGTACCGTATATGTACTTGATTTTTTAAACAAAATGAACGTTCTTTTGTCTATTTACTAGTTAATTTACAATCCTGGATTTCAATATGAATTTTTCTTCCAATATTTCCCTTCTACATTCCAGAGCGATGAAAAAAATTAAATATCTTCATCGCTCATCCATAGTGCCAAAATGGGGTTTACTCGCTGAACGACGATGTCTACAATAGAAATAATAATTGTAGTTGATGTTGTACATTCGTACAGATATATCATGTAAGTAATTCAGTGATGATTGTAGAGTATAAAATAGAATTCATGGCATTCATAAGGAGAGTTAAATTTGTAACTTGAGTGCTTGGACCGTCAAGTGAAAATGTTCGTTGTGGAGAAAGCAGGGTGGACTTGAAAACTCTTCTTTTCTCCTTCGTGGTATTTTCAGACTACACTTATGGTATAGAGAAATATTAGTACGTGAAAAGTTGGGGGAATAATTGGTGCATTCACAGGAGGCCAATAAATTTTTACTGCCTCTTTCTCTTGCTTTTATCTATTTTCTTTTTCTCTGCCTTTCTATTTAACAGAATTGTTCGTTGTAAAAGCTTTGAAATTAAGGACAGCATTAATAAGACTGGCATGGAGTTTAGCTACATGGTTTCTCTTTCTCTAGAATTGCTCTTATGATACATTTTGCACTGTCTGATGTTTAGTTTTTGCAGTGTAGGGCTCACCAAAACTATAGATGGTAGGTTAGGGAGAGAGAGTGTGTGTGTGTATAGAGTATGTGAGAAAGTGTTTTATTCCACGTGTAAAGTGAAAGTATTATGAAATATTTTGGGCATATTATCATTGCTCCTACATTCTACGTATGCTCCGTACTTTCTCTTAACGTGTTCAAAATACGATGAAGAAGAACCGTTTCCTACTTTTGACGTCATAAATTTTGTTTTAGCGGTATATGGTTACACAGCAATTTGGAAATAAACACTTGGTTTCATAAAAGAAGAAGAAGAAGAACCAGGCGCTTGTTGAAACAATGTGGAGTGAAATACTTGATTTTCTGAAGTATAATATATTGCATGAAACTCTCTTGTTTCAACTACCAACCACCAAAACTGTAAAATCTAAAGCAGTCAGTAAGATTCATGATGTTTTTAGATAGTTGAAGACAAAAAACATTTTAATTTTCTATCTGCCGTCTTCAAGGGAAGGTCACAGGATACCATGTATAAAGTCGAAAGACAAAAATTGTCAAGCAATTAATTGTCCTCCTCTTTCTAATTAGGTTTTTCTTTCCATGTATATACACAAAGAAAAAAGTCTGTGTATTAGGCTTCGTGGGGTTCGTACATACCATTAATTTTCTCCCTCTTCATTCTTTAGGATGGCAGTACAATACTATTGAGTGGGAATCAATTAGGAGATTTTCTGCTCAGATTATCCGAAAGAATATTGTGGCGAGCTCAGCGTATACTGATGAGTTTGCTTTTGTTTGATGATCTGGATTTTCCAAAGAACTAAGATGAATGTATAGTATTGCAAGAAAGAATCTTTAGTACTTTCTTTCTTTCTTTTCTCTCCTTCTCCTTGAGTGAAAAGAAAGATGGAAATGAAGAAGAAGGCTCTGTTATGCAGACATGTCTTGTCTCTTTAAGTTGTTTGTACAAATATATATGTATGCATAAAATTAATGATCAATCGGTTTTCAACGGCTTGGAAGAAACAGAAAGTGACAGAGACAACTTAAAGAAGCCCAAAGCGTATTGTTTTTCTTTCGAGATTGGTTTTTACGGCCTTGCAATTTAAAACATTGTATGTTTTGTTCAGTACTACTCATCCAAGTCTCATTCAACTAAAAAGCTATGTACATATTATAAGGCTGTGACGTGAGACCTTCTCAGCTCTCCATTCCACCTTTTTACAGTATACGCACAAGAGTGGAAGATAGATAATAGAAAATGGAAATGGAAGGAATTGATTTGAGTCTGTATGTATGCATAAATGATCTAAAAATATATGTATGAAACAGTTTCTTTTACAATTATAGTAGCGAAGAAAGTAATGAAATAGAACTGGGGTTTTCATCCTTTTCTTTCAATTGTCATTGAAAATATTTGAAATATGAATTTTCGTTCGTAGATTCATGCATTTATCATGTTTTTTCGTACTGACAAAGTTTAGGATGCTTGATACTTTAATACATGTTTACATGAAGGAAATTTTGGTATAATCTGTGTTTTTTCGACAAATATCTTTGGAGAAATACTGGATTTAAAATGGACTGGACCAGACATTCATTAAGTGTTTAAAAATGAACACCCTTATAATAAAAACACCTACGTAATCATATTCGTGATCCAGAATAATTATTAGAATTATTAGAAATATTATAGTTACAGGCATGAACATAAACACAAAATGGGCAACATGCAATCCTAATCCTAATGTTTGTCGTTTGTAGTTGTTTATTCTACTGTACTAAATTTAAAAAAAGTTGCATCATAAACTTAAAGGATTATCACTTTCAAACAATGAAAACTGGAGAACTACGATTTAGACCACTGAGGGCTTAGAGCAATTTTTTGTCATTGTAAGTAATATGATGTAATAAAAGTTATAATTCACCCTCAAATCTGTAGTTGACATGAGAATAGCATGAGAATTATGACTTTCGCAGCGGCATGCCTTGAAATGGCCAATAATGTGTTTACTTATGTGCCTGCCTATTCTGTCCAACATAAATTGTCGGCGAAATCGAGTTCAGTCATCATAATAAATAATGGGGAATGCAAAATGTTTGTAATACTATGCATGTTCCTGCCATTTCCACCCACCCAATAGCAACTTGTATAGTACGATATTATGTACATGATTACCTCCATTCTTTCGCCCTCCTACACAGTCTACTTGAATTCTAAATTTAAGCCTTTTTTAAAAGTTTGTGTGCTTGCTGGTATAGCTGTGCATAATTGTACGTTATTAGCGCAAGTAAAGCTTCGTTTCTCTCAAAAGCTTAGAAAGGCGTGAGCTAGGACGATGTAAAAGAAGGAAACAAACTATTGCAAACTTTTTAGCAATTTGCAGTGAAAAACTTTGTTTAATAGTTAAACAAACATTTTACACTAACTCGTCTTTTTTGAACTTGAACTTTTTAAGGCGAACTAGTCTTTTTCACATTATTATCGATAATTGAAGTGCTTAGCTATCTGCGCAAGCAAAGGGGGTGGATAAATCTCTATAGTTAAAGAATGTGAAAGGAGGCATTAAACTGTTTTAAGTAAGTGAAAAGTAAATTAGTAATTGTTAGTAAATACTCATCTCGACTACATCGACATAAACTGGTTAAAATTTAGGAGGATTTCTTTAATGAGTTATTAGACGTCTTAAAAAATGACACTAAGAATCTTATCGTAACACTTTGTTTTTCAGAAGTAGAAATTGAATATGCATACATTTCAATTCCCATGGTGCGTGTAGTATTTTGACTAGACTAGATTATTTTTAGCTTGCATGCTATTTGTGTTACTGAGAAACAGAAACGACGCAAAATTTTACACAGAAACTTTTTATGCTATCATTTTTTCACACTTAAAATATGTGGGCAAGTACTTTAGAATCGACAGTTTTATACTAAAATCATGCTTGCTAAAGGTTTGGTCTTCTTTTGATGATTGTGAATTCACATTCAGCAATATACAATGCTATTGACTGCAGAAAATTAAATTGACAGTAAATTGAAATGAAACCCTAAATTAATTATCGGCGATCGTAAACACAGCCTTTATTATTTTTCTCTGGTTGACTCGTGAATGTTGAGTATGGTCATATAAGTATTATGTAGGTTGAATTTGAAACAGCATAAAATTCAAGGGCAAGGGCGTTTGACTATTTGAATGCAGTGGATTCGATTTTGGAAATCTAATACATACATTTCAGTGCAAGCCGAATTTGTATTTTATTGAGCTATGAACAAAAGACCTCATGTCTCATAAAACTATGTACAAAAACATCTTAAGCGAAGAGTGGTTTTGTATGGGCTTTGAAGAATTTTGCGTGTCATCATGGTCGTATCAGCAAAGCCCAGATCCCAGAACATCCTATAATGTTTTCTTGTGAGCAGGACTTACTTATAAAAATTATGTTGAGAGTTCCTTTTTGTCAAGGAAAGAAAAGAAGTTGCAGGAGTAATGAAAGACTCGGATTTTCTACTGGTTTGACATGCACACTTTTGTTTCAATGTTCAATATGCTTTTAGTTGTGCCCCAGTAGATTATATGGTCTGACTCCATAGTCTTGCATTTTCATTTCTCATCCATTTACTCTAGAAGCACAACCATCATCATTATCTCCGTCATTGTCGTAAATTTTCTGGAAGTTTGGTTCAATTTGTTCAAATCATAAAGTTTGCCAAAAGCATGTACCTGCATACATTTATGTCGCCGAGTCCATTTGATCGTAATGCTAAGAAAATGGGTAGGGGAAAAGGAAACGTGGAGACACAATAACTGTAAGAGTTTTGGATGTTGAGATTTGTACTCGTCTGTCTATTCGTAACCATGTTCTCATTGCCGAATGTCGTCAGTTTGCATCAGTAGATCCTTCGTCTCCAGTCTCGTCTCAAGTTCTAACTTCTCTTTAATTTTGTGTACATGTATGTATGTAGTTTCTGCAGTTGTAATATTGTATAATGAAAGATAAAAGGAATAAACTTTCTCTTATGATCAAAAAGATATCGAGAAGGAAGACGATAGGAGGAAAAGGAGAAATTTGTCAAACGTTTGTTTTTCGCAGGAAAAGAGGCAGTAGCTGACATTGAGAAAATTTTCCTCTATATTAAATACCTCGTATATTCTCTTTTCTGTGTGAGTTTAACCAGCTATATAATTCTCCTTCAATCATATTTGTTTTATTCTTCCTCCGATCTCGTGAAGTAAAATTAATCGTAAGCTACTGCACAATACGCATCTCTAGTTTATTAATGGTAAAGTTTCAAGTTCGGTTAGGTTGCATAACATGATGAATGATGAAGCCTTGAAAACTTTTGAAATATTGTTTTTCCACACCAATTCCATATTATAAAATATAAAGTATATATGGCAAGCAACATTTCGTGGACTTTAAAAAAATTGTTAACCGAGTTTGTTGATTTTTGGATTTTGTATATCCTTTTCCCTTTATTATATTATCAATTATTACTTTAGGGTTTATGTTCCAGTATAAAGTCTACCCCTATCTTTCATTTGCAAATTTGTTACTCAGATCTTGGATGGCATTTATGTTATACCGTATAAAACATAGGTTCCAAAATTTGAAGGGAACGAATAGTCATCAATGTTACAACATTTACGTACATATAGCTCTCTGTATGTACGTATTCTTGTCAATCGTGAAAGCACCTAAAGTTTCAGTACCTTATAGTATTTTCAAATAGGTTTTAGTAGATGAGAGATACAGTTTCTAACATTTCAAGAAATTTGCTATCGTGTGTACAGGGTCCGGCAGAAAAGACTGGGTAAATAGTAAATAGAAACTTTCCGCTTGGATATATTTCCCTTATGTACATGCACTTACTCGATGACTTTTTGCTTATGCATTATTAAGAAGTCACCGAGTAAGTGTATGTACATAAGGGAAATATTCCCAAGCTGAAAGTTTCCATTTACCCAGTCTTTTCTGTCGGACCCTGTACAAAAAGGAAGTAAGAAAAGCTTTGGAATTTCATGTACTCATGGAGCAAACTACAAACCAATTTCAATTTTGTTCAAAACGTAATTGATGGGTATAAAGATTAAGCTTTTTACATGGAATACACAAGGAAATAAAACGACTGAATAAGATCTATTCTATGCGTTAACAAGTTAAGCCTTCTAGCTTTAGTCGCTGTTACATATATAACTGTTTGGTTGTAATATTCACCTCTGGCCTTTTCCTTTAGAAGACGGATTATGTGAAGTAAAAACTAACAGCCGCTTGTTTTAATCATACAAAATATCTACGTTCTATAAAGTAAATTGCATCGAAAGAGAAAAGATGATGCTTGTGCTTTCACTTTGTGACGGGCTATTTCAGTAAGTTCATGCTTGAAGCTCATCTCATCTTAAATATTTAATGTATGATCCTTTGAAAAATTGGATAATTTGTACCACGACTTTGATCATGAACGGCTTTGCTTTTATTTTCAAGATTGAAGTACACATGAGGAAAAATGTAAAGAGGTTAAAAAGCGGACTGCTGTTCCTTCATTAAATTCAGCGTATGCAAAGCAAAGAATCAGAGCTTTTTCGCTTCATGCCCTCATAACCTAGCACATTGAATGTAAACAAAGCGAACGTGCTTTCTTTGCATATTTTCGGTAAGCATACAAGAGTGTGCATTTCATGTTTCAAAAGTTGTAGAAAAATATACAAGTTTACGTTTGTCAAGTAGCATCTTTACATAAAAATACGAATATTCTCTTGGAACTTCAAATTAGGGGGTGATGGTGCAGACTGAAACAGCCTCCGCTTTACAAACTGGATGTGGATGTGCATCTTTTCCTTTCATCATTATTATTTCGTAACATGTTAAAAGAAACGGAACTAACGGATTTGGTTATTGATGCACTATAAAAAAGGCATTTTTCATTCCAAAGTCTCCTAAGCTTTTCTCAACACTTTAAGAATTCGTCACTCTGAGCTTCTATCTCGTCGTTATTACCTATTGCTCTGTTTTTTGGTTCGTTAAATTCGTGAACCGTGAATTGAGTGCTAACTATGTACGTATACAAAATTAAGCGGCTGAACAAGGTCGTTAAAATATCGAGCAATGTTTGGCGTGTCGTATATTTTGAAAACCTTCCGGGAACCTTCCTTGTGTATTTTGTGTATGTGAACAAGTACATCCTCACGCAGAAGGAAAATTGCGGTTGTAATATATTCATTTATTTTTTACACAGTAAAAAAACGAGCAAGGACTTTGAATAATCGAGGTAAATGAAAAGACTTACGTTCATTCATAGCGACAATCTAAAATCTGGGGTGACGCGGTCATAGGAAACAATAAACGAAATCTGCAGGAAACTTTGACCCACTGCTTGGTGCATAACATAGCAGAATAGTAAATTATTTCATTTAAAAAAGGTTGGCGTTCCTACTTACCATGAATGAGTTTACGATTAGGGAGTTTTCCCGTATAATTGCTGTTTTACTCACAGTTCGTTTTTAATTGATGTGTAATAATTTCCTAAAATTGGTAAAAGTTACGTAGAAAGATAAATCTTGAAAGTACAGTAGGTGGACGTAGTCGTTCTCTATTTCGAATTAAAATACTGACAAGTTAGATTGCAAGGAAATGAGAATTACATGGTAATAATCAAACCGACAATCTAAATGCATGCATGCACTGAACAGAATAATTTGCACGAGAAAACCAAGGTTTGGCTCCCATTGTAGAGCTTTCACTTTTATTTCCGAATTGAAATGTGAAGAAGTGTGAGCTGATAGAGTTTAGGAGGGAAATAGAGAAATCAGAAAATGACTTTTTGTGTCTGTACAATATACCGTAGGTATGTTTTGCGCCTGGAGTATATTACATGCGTTACATATTATGTATGTATGTATAGACATATTATGTAATACTTTTGATTTCTCTTGGCAAAGCTGCACCAAAAATGGAGCAATTGACAGTATTGACTTTTCCCTCGCTGTATCAACTTATTTAAAGCAAAAGTAGATTCACCCGGCTTTGGGCTTAGTTTGAGGGTTTCAGAATAAATTGTACAACACAATTCCTCGAAGAATGTTTAAGCTCTTCTTTTGTACTTTTAAGCTCTTACTGCATGACTTTTTGCTTAAATCCAAAAAGATTCGCAGCTCTTTCTCTTCACAGAAAAAGTGACCTTCACTTTCCGTGCTTTCTGAACTTCAAAAGCATGTACGTACATCGCTACTGCATAGTATGTAGTATGTAGTTATAGCACCTTTCTGCCACTACCTTGGTCTTTGCCTTTGGGAATCCTTGCACCGTGAAGCATGTTCATGCTCGTTGTATAAACCTGTGTTAAAGTAAACACAACATTTGTCTTGGAATTAGAATCAAGGGAAATGACGACGGAAGGGGGAGAACACAGACACATCATGTACAAATACAATATTTTATTCTTGTACTCTTGCTCTTTCGTTCTTGGTTTATATCTGTCTCGAGTCTATATTGAGTTGAGACTGAACACACAGAGAGAGAAAGAGAGACAAACGCTGAAGTTGGCAATACAAATGTAAATACGGTGTGGGAACATTTTGAGCATGACGGGATTCACAAGGCAGGCATTTCTCTCTTTCTTTGTCTTGTATCAAAGGGAAATAATTTATTCTGAATGTAGATTTCACACATATCTACAGTAGAATCTACATGGCCTTCAATAAAATAAACGGAGAGTCGTCTTCCCGTTCTATACACATTTCCCTCTCTCTCTCTCTCATCTAATGACATTTTCATGCAATATTGTAGTATGTATATGTATATTTCCACCATTGATTCCTCTGCATTTCCAGTCAGTTTGTATCCTATTCCAACGTTCGATTCGGCGAAAAAAATACATTTTTGAAGGAAAATAAGCCTGTGGTAAAAATGAAATAAAGAAATCTACAAAAGGCTGTTCCCCGTTTCTCCATTTGTCATCTCTCTCCCCGTTTCTTGCCTTTTCTCTTGACTTTTCTATGTTGTCAGTCTGCAAATTGGAAATGATGTTTTCCAAATCGATCCTATTTCTAAAATTGCTCTTGTTCTCCTCAGTTTTTTTGGATCTGGTTTTGGTTTGTCTGTTTCTTTTTAGGATACTTCTCATTTGTGCCCGATATGGTAGGCCATGGTTTGTATTGTAATAGTGTGGACGTCAATGGCACATACAAATGTACAAAGTGAAAACAAAGGCTTTACGTGTCCAGAACGACTCTCGACGATCGACAGGGGAATGATGATGGGAGACTATACACTGTACACAATGTACATTGGGCATGCACTCTGATTCTATGATGGCTAATATTAAATATCAAAAGGAACTGGGATAAATCTGGAGTCGAAATAAAGTGAATTCTGCTCACGTTCTCTTTCCTGGTCATGTTTATTGTTTATGCCTTTGTGTCGTGATTGTTCTTATTGATCCATCTGTGTGAACCCCGACTTTGATTTGCTTGGAAAAGGTTAAAGAGCAGACTCATATAGTATCTATACAGACTTATTGAATATTTAGGATTGAAGAATCAGTTGAACGTCCATTTATTGTATGTATATACAAGATTTCATACCGCCGAGGTGGCGTTTAGTTTTCTTTTGTCTTCTATCTATTTTCATCTTGTTGGGTGTCTGACGTGAGAATTTCCTCTAATTTAATAGAGATGCAGATATAGCCGTTCAGAGGTTGTGGGACTCTTTCCAAGTTGTTTATTGACAAGGTCGTTTTGTGTGTGCATATATAGACAAGAAAATGGAAGTACAAAGGCAGAGGGGGGAAATTGTGGTGCTCATACATTTTTTATTGAATATCAAATGCCAGTTCGGTTTATGAACAATGAACATGTTGTGTATACGACTTTTTCTTATAGATTCACACATCATTGAGAGGAAATGTTAGGAGAGGCCAACAACGAAGTGTTTGTTCGACGAGGGATTTGTTTTAAGTCGTGGAATCCTTCGATTTTACATGGCATGTCTATGTCTTTGCTAAATTGTTCCCCTGGGGCCAAAATTCCGAGTAAAGTAAGATTCTATTCCATTCCATCCCTATATTTCCCTCTGTGTATACAAGTTTGGTTTCTATGCAAACGAGAAAGAAACTAGGAAAAGATAAGGGGGAAATAGCAGAAATAAAGAATGAAGGAATAAAGAGGGAGAAAAAGACGTCGTTTCTTTTCCCTTTTGCTTTATTTTGGACCAATCTTTTGGGAATTCCGCAAAGAGCTTCGCCTTCTATACACATAAACTGGTACGGTCGGGCGAAAGTTGGGAGCCGGAGTTGGCGTTCATGCTGGAAGTAATGCGAATTTGAATCGTAGAAAGTGAAACTCGGCTGCATACATATGTATATCACATCAAATCCAGAGAAATCTTGTATATAAAGGGGAAATATGTGTATCATGTGTTGTGGATACTCGCAAGTGTCTGTAACATGCTGTGAATTCAACACTTGCAGAAGGCACATTTATGTAATATTATATATTATATAGATTTATATTTGACGGGAAACTGCTCGTGGCTCCTTGGGAGGAAATACATATAATATATGCTGGGCTGGAGAAAGATGACGAGGAGAGAAGCGTGGAAATGAATTAAAGCGAGCGTGCAAGTGTATGGAGATGATGAAACGGATGGATGCAGCATTTCTCGACTGTGAGATCCCGATCCTTCTGTCACATCATGAGCATGACAATGATATGGGTTTAAGCTTCCTCTTTGAGAATGTCCTTTTCTCGCACTCTCCTCATCCAATATTGGTGCAAGTGGCTCGACAGGGAAATGGTATAGTGCAATAGATTATTTTCCTGTCTGCCATATCCATTGAGTTCCTTGACTGACATCCGCGGCATCCACTGATTTTGACTGTCAGTAGCCTAAGCTTGAGACACAGATTTGGATTTCAATTCAACTTTGAGGCCTTCCTTATCTAGATATTTTATAAATCTCTTTACATAATCTACTATCTAAATCTTCTGCTTTCCGCTCTAATATAATGCGAGGACTTTTTACAATTTTACGGAATTTCTTCTTTTCCATCTTGACATCTTACATTTCACAGTTTAGCAAAAAAAAACATTATGCATGGGGGATTGAAGATGGCATAGAATACGATGAAAGCACTCCATTATATACTTTGGATTCGGATAAAGATTTTAAGATTGTAGATGTAAACGTATGAATATGAAGATGAAAGTCACTTTTTCATAAATCACATCAGCGTTTCCATTTTAGTATGTACGATATTTGTATGAATTGGATGAATACAAATAAAAACGTCTGTGGCCTGAAATAGCTTCCTGATGTAAAATTCCGTCCATTGAAAGAGGAAAGTGGTACAATATGTATAAAGTGGAGGGAAACGACTGTGCTTAGATCGCAATCACAATATTTCTTCACTGAATATGGACGTACTCACAATGTAGATCTGTACATGTACATCTACGATTTTAGATTTTACGACAGATATATTTTTATAAATACGATGTTCAAGCTGATTTACGATTGTGGTCATAAACAAGCGTTGCAGCAAATTGCAGCTGTGGAGTAGAATAATTTTCTGAAGCAGCCAGCTTATAGTTAATGGATTTAATTCTAATCGTGTAAATTTTCTTATGGTTTTACAGATTGTCGTGTTTCACGTGGGTCAAGGTCCCTTTCAAGGTAAAAATTAAAACCCCCTGACTTCGATACATTTGTCATCACGACGTTCTAATGTGCGATACATTGATGTTATGTTATGTAGGAATTGGAAATTGATGTCCTTTTTATTACTTGATTTTGAATTAAAATTGGGATATAAATATCTATTTTATACCCTAATATAATAAATGAATATATATTGGTGAAATGCGATTTTTACTTTTTACTCATCAATGTGTACGCATATCATGTCCTAATACAATAAAACGTTTTTGGTCAAAAATAATGCTCTAAAATAGCAAACAATGTTTCGTACACAAAAGCGTTTATGTTGAACCCTCCCTGGTTGATAAATTATTGATTAGACTTATTTGCAATCTCGTGAAGCATATAATTCACAGTCTTCTCTTTATTTTCCAGATCCGTTTTATCAATGTGTAACCCACGGATTCTATACAGAAGACTGGCAGGAACAGCTCTACGCAACTTTCACTCTGGTCTGCATGTTCATCATTCCACTGGCAGTTCTGATAGCCACATATGTTCTCACAGTCTGTACCCTTCATCGTAAGTTCAATGTGTAGTTTACTTCCTACTTACTTCACATTTTTTGTCCATATCATTCATAGTCTTCTTCACAGTTTTCTTCTTCACTTTCTTTCTAATCGTATCGCATATGCCATAGAAGCTATATATTACCTATACATATATTGGAATATGTCAGAAGGCATAAGTCAACTCTGCCAGCTGTATAATTTACATCAGCCGACTATATATTGCTTGCAAACAGTATGTTATCTAATCTATATAATATAATGTACGATAATATATTATGAAAAAATAGAAAGCGTCAAAGCTAAAAGTGGGGGAATCTAGTATAAACTACATTTTTTCATTTCCTTGTGATTTTTCTTTGGCGTTTTACTCGATCCTCGACTGAAATATTTATAAGAAATACTTTTAATATTGTGACGTATTTATGTGTAGCTAGGTTACTCGTCCATGCCATTTGAGTTCTCTGTCAATGTCAAATAAAACGTCTGCCTGCTATGATGTAGGTTACGTTACTAACTGTGCTATGCAATGGAATGTAAGGATATGTGGGTCGACTAAGAATAGTTGTGGGTGGAATAAATAGCTAGCAATAGTAATTTTGTGGCACTTTTATAGCAATTGCCTGTATTATGTTGGTGTTAGTCGCACTATCCAGGTTATAAAAAGTAAATAAAATAAAAGTAAAGCTGGAAAATACAACGAAAAAACCAAAACTTTTCAATCTCGGCGATTAGAAACCGTTGTTAGTTGCACGTAAATCGAGGCAAGCGATTTCAAACACTCGATTTGTGTGTATGTATGTGAATACAAATAAATAAACCAGACACATACATGTATTTCCACATCTGTACGCATAAATCCACACGTGTACATTTAGTTGGAAGGTGTAAAGGCATCATCAGCTGCTAAACTTCCGACACAGGAGTCTTTTCAAATTGAGTGAATAAGTGAATAAGCACAGAGCGGGAGGCCGGGGAAGCCGACAGATTCGCAACTTTTTCTCGCGTTTAAAGTCTATTCACACATTCTAACACCTAACACCTGACTTGTGCTGACAAACTGCTGTTAGTCCGTCAAATAGACTCAAACTTGTGCGTGAGTAAATCGTTTTCTTATTCTTTCTTTGCTTATTTTTTCATACGAGTAAAAGGTTGCTGACGACGGTTGGAGTTGAAATAGTTTCTTTATATCTACTTTCTATTCGAATTGGAGTTGGACTGCGTTCTTCACTGCATTTATACTGTGTATTTATGCTGAGCATGAATCAGTCAGATGCGGAGTTGACTCTTGTTTTCCATGTAGATTAAAAACAAGTGTCATTAGCTTTCCGTGTTACTTGTTACTTAGGATGTTAGATGAATGTGTATGTGAGAGAGACAGAGAGTGTGTCTTGTGGTAGTAGTAAGTCGTGCGGTTCAGTCTAAATATATGCGTCCTCGTCTCAGGGCTCTTCTTCAACCAAGCCAAGTATATGTTTTGGCGGTTGTTTGTTTGTATGTTTTTGTAGCAGGCCGTAAAGAAATCTGGACGAGGAAGGGAAAGTAAAAGTGAAAGCTGGAACAGAGAAAGAAATGGGGAAACGTGTAAATAGTTGCGAGCAAATATGTACTTTCTCTCTAATTACCATGCGAGTCTACTGCTTACGTCGCATATTTATTCAAGACAAGGAAGCGCACTCAACTCTTTCAAGTCTCACCAAGTAATTGCTAAAGCTAACCAGCATAACCAACAAGACGGCCAGGAAGCAAGCAAGTCAGTCAGTCAAGCAACCCAACCTACATACTTGTTATGTACATGTTATGTACACTGCTGCCTCTGCTATTGTATTAAAATCTTTTGCTGGCCAGAACAAAGGTTTCACTTCAACTCCTTTCTTTCGGTCTCCTCGTTGTCTTTAAATTCCTAATTTATATGAATGTACATATACCTATATATATTGTATATGCGTGCATGTGCATATACATTTGTGGCTATGGAGAAAGTCATGAGATGCAGACGAGGAGGAAGACCAAATGATTTGTAGGTCAATCTCTATTTTCCACGTGCCTCTTTCTGGCTGTCTTTTTTTCTCTCGGCTTCTGGACTCTAGAAATACTCTCGAGTTCTTTGTGCAAGGGAGAAAGGAAAGGTTTTTTGAAACATTTTTTTGGAAGAAAATATTCTATTTGGTTATTCATGTTATTCATGCAATGGATTTTTGATGACGAGAGCTCGCGCTTGGTACATTGTTCAACAAAAATATTATTCAGGAGACAGCATTATTCAACAGAGGGAATAGGGATTTTTTCTTAAATTTTGAGCGATGCAAAAAAAACCCTTTTTACTCGACAATGAAGAGCGGCACACAATCGGGCTGTACACATGTGTAAATATATGCATAACTTTCTTTTAGGCTATGTATGGAGACATCTTATGTCTTATAGAAGTTTACTTTAGTAAAATAGACAAACGCGAAAGTGAATTGAAACGTGTGAGGAAAAGAATGACCATATAGTCGTCGTTATAAAAGATCGTTGCTCCTGCTGTCTGTATAAGATTAGACGTGCAGCAGGTGTTTACTTATTTTCAGTAAATTCTCTTTGTATATCCATTTCACTTTCATCCAGAGAAATCCAGATTATTAAGAAGAGACTTGGAATTTATTTTTCCCTTTGATGTGCATACATATGTAATGCGTATTGCGCTATTATGACGACATTCCATCCTTGAAGCTTTGATAATGCCTTGGCACTATCCTTTGAGAGAAAGAAAATGAAGAAACGCAAAAAAGAAAAGCAATTGTTTTTCCATTAAATATCCTCGTGAAATTGAGATCCCGACAAACAAAAGGTGGGCGTTTTTGTTTTGATTTCCTCTTGATTAATTTCTAACTTACCGGTAGACAGTGAGACTAACAACTATGCAAGATGTCTCTCATTTGACAATAAAGGAAGTAGAAATAAAGGCAAAAGATGAAAGTCAAATGAACTGCTCAATGAAAGTCCTTGGTGTTTTTCCTTTCGCTTTGCTTTTCGCAATTGCAATATGTACCAATATGTTTGTATAATATATGTCATAATTTACCACTTACCCCGAGAAAAGTCCATGATAAATCATTCCTGAGATAATCATTAATCATGTTACAATAAATATTACGAACCTTGTGAACCTAAGAATATTTTCCACCGTTCTTTGCACGATTTTTATGTTACATGAATTTATGCTTTGATTGCTTGTTTGTGTATGTAGTATCTAGAATGTACAGGTACACTTTTTTGTGAACAAAATTTCATTTTTTGTACGTTTGTAAACATTGGGGCATTTAAGATGTAGAGTCTCAACGTGATTGCTGAGTTCTTTCAAAAATCTTATGGACCGTTTTGAAACATTATTTTATTACTATGTATTCATACTATACGCAAAAATGAAACAACTTTTAAAAAAGGTTATTCTTGATACAAACACAATGTTGAGTACAACAGCATGAAGTTGTTTTAAATGTGATATGTTGAATATTGCGCATCGCTACGCCATGTGCCTCATTTTTAGACGCTTGACCTTTTTCGTTTCATGACTAAAGCTTGCCATTTAACTATTATATCGAAGTACAGGAGGCAAATACGCTGGGCACCGGTGTATTAGGCTCTGGAACAAGTAATCCCCAAGCAAAGAAAAGATATATTTTATGGCATAAACGTAAGCATCTTCAATCTTCATATATTTATAGTTGTGTATAGTGTATGCGATATGTTGAAAATGATGGAGCTCCTTTTCTACTTCCAGTTCGTTTACGTTTATGTACAAATTTGTTCGAGAATTTCCATTTTTATCATACATACTTTTCCACTTGTGTTTGATAAATGGGAGGTCGAGGAACGTGTAGTAACTTATTTTGATATGATATTGCACGAAATAAATGAAACAAGGAAAATGCTAAATATGAAGACGTATTTTCGACAAAATGTTATTCCTCAACCTTCCTTTCAAAACTTGTTAGTTCAGTGTTATACATGCTTTGTATTTTTCTAAGGTACAATAATACTTTGACCATGGTTAACCCGTATTTTATGTTATTATTTGGGAAAGTTGGAAACTTATGTGCTTGGTTCATTTTTTGCTATTTTAGAGTAGTACTACTCCAGTAATTTTTTGAAAATGAGCTCTGGAGTTGATCATGGATTAAGGTTCTTGGCAGATGAGAAAACAATGGCATGACGTCGGAAAAAATATGAAGTTGTAGTCAATTTTCGACTGCAGGGATGCATAAAAACGAGTTGCAATTTTTTCCGACATTCTTAGCTGCTCTTCGCTTCCTTCTTGATTTATGTTGCACTTGTGCCGTAGAGAATCAGGGTTTTGTGGAGCATAACCTAGCTTAACATCTTTGTTGGTAATCACCTTATTTCTTTCCATAAAACCATAGGTCTCTGTGCATCACATAAACAACCATACGCGTGTGACAAGACAAATATTTGCAGTGTACATATACAAATATCCAAGTGTACACAGTCTAGGAATTTTTCCACACTTGTTTGTTGTTTTTGTCCTATGAACCTGCCTCACGCCTCACTGATAAATGAATCACAAAAGCATTTGCTGGTATAGACATTTAATCCACGAGGACTCGTTTAGGTTTTTGTAATTACATTGTATGGTTTGTTTGCTTGCTTTCCCTTCCTCAATCGTGACGCGTGTTAAAGTTTTCTAGCTGAATACAAATTTACCTATTTAGGTAAAATATGTAAATAACTGTATTTGATGGTTAATGATGTAATAGATACTAAGAATCTCTCTCGTAGGACCTAACTATTATTAGGAGCTTATGGACAACTTAACGCAAGAAGTAATTTGTAAGAATTCTATTTTATTAATGGGCAACATTTCTTAGTAGAAAGTTATTTAATTAATGTGATTATTGATAAAATAATAAGTTTCCTCTTATAAACTGTATGTATGTACATATCTAACGTTTTATTGTAGTTGTAAAAAGTACAGATGGTAGATATTTATAACACAAATTACGCCAAGAAACGTCAAATTAATGATAATTTCCCAGGAGTAAAAACTCTGTGCAGGTAAAAAACGTAAGCTTCTTTGTACATCTTTAGTATTTGTATATTTTTAGCATTTTGTATGATTCGCATCTCTGGCTCTTGAAGTTGATAAGGATTGAAGGGTTTTAGGAACACTAAATTTGTCTTTGACGAAGCCCATGTAAATTATTTTCAGAAATATTGAATGCCCGGAGTCTCTCTTGAGAAATGTTAATTTATATCTATATGATTACACGCTCCTTCTTTTGTTCAAAGATTCCAACGTCACATGCATCAGTTATCATTTCTACCCTGTATAGGCAATTCAATGTTCAATCCTTAATTGAATGATATTTGGGCTTCTTCAACAAACTTTCGTTTCTAAGAGTCCTCCAGCCATCGATTCTTTCACCCTATTAGCACATTAAATTCATTGAATATGTGTAGTCGTAGAGGCATACGGGGCAAAATGAGTTAGGGGCAAAAAAGTGCCACTGAGTTCAACTGGAGTAACAATAAAGTGCTTCACCCTACATCGCCAATTCGCATGCCTTTTTTTATTCATGTAGTATAATATTTTGGTTTTGGGTGATAGGGTAGAAACTTTTCACTTCATGGACAATTTTGTCGAGTTAATATTACAGAATTTAAACAGATTCATTTAAACGTTCATGTGTTACAACATAATGCAACACAAAGTCGTGATTTGTTTTTGACCCCGCTCTCCTCTATTTATTGTATGGTGATATATTGCGTGGAATACTACTTCCATTTAATGCTATGACAAAGAAAGCTTTTTAGTAAATAATCTTGGAAGCACCAAAGCATTTGTCCAGCTTTAAGATATTTGAATGTGTTTAGAATGTGCATAGAACTCTAAAAATAAACATCTAATTCGCTTGGGTTGTTCATCATTTTATTCATGTAATCATCTAATTGCCATGTTGACAGTATAAATATAAATTTCCGCATGTTCTGAGATTACAACATGTAGTTGACAATTGTGTTTTGTCCAGGGGCTACATTGAAGAGCATCTGAGTTTTACGATTACGCCGGCTTAATGGATGAAAGTGTAGAGTGGGAAGACTCATTTAGCCTGTAGAGAATGATGACGGCATTGGTACTGCAGATTTGGTAGAGATAGTGATACTGCTACAACTACACTGTGAATGAGAAAATACCAGGGAAAGGCTCTCGTGTACACAAAATCGAATCGAGTGGATGAGTAAGTGGGGAGCGAAAACTCAAGGAATTGAAATCTCTCTTCCTCCCTACCTTGCGATCTTTCAGACTCTCTCGTCCTCAGTTTTCAGAGCTCATTTCATAAAGACCTCACAAGGAATTTTTTAGGTGTGTACTTGTGAGTTATCTCTATCGAGATATAAGTACACATGCAGACGTCATTCTTTCTTTTATCCCAAAATAGGATACTTGTGCCAATACACTTTCAAACCATAGTGCAACAAACTACATAGATGGTATAATCCCTTACTTTGACAAATCTTAGAGTCTGTTGACATATCCAAGAGTTTCACTTTCATGATCTTGGCTTCGAATTCGACTCAATGGTTCTTGGAAATGTGAAGCGACTCCGTTGCCTGTCTCTTATTCATATACTGAGACGATGACAGTCAAAAACTGAAACCTACATGAAGTTAGACGTGAAGTTGACGAAAAATGTGTCTTTCCCATTTCCAAATTCCTACTCCTTATCTTTAAGGCTGTTACTATTCCCGTTTTGCAGGGTAATTTTCCGCTAGTAACAATTTGTGACGACGCTGCTCATGTTTGGAATTCCATCGCATGTTTGTCCAGAGTACAAAAGAACAAAATAATCTTTCGCCAAGAGCATGCAAGTACAGATACATCAAGAAAAAAGAATAATAGAGGCAGTCACAAGGAAATTGCGATGGCGGAAGAAGAAAGAAAATTTTATTCATACCTATAAACAGACAGACACAGATGGGAGAATGGAAGAAGCGCTAAGATTTCCAATAATAGAAAATGTACATAGAGTTTCCCTTCTGCTTCTGTCTCTAGTATGTATACACCGTTTAAATACTTGGGTTTGCTCCCTTGTCAGCTTTATTTTGGAGAAAGCAGACAAGGTGATTTCTTTATCCTTTTTTGCTTTCTCTTTTACCAGTAACTACGTATTCTGTAGACGTTGTAGTTGTGTATATTTTATTCTTCTACAAATATATACATACATAGTTTTTGAGAATGTCGGCATGCCTTGTATTATTTTTTCGAGGTTTGAAGGAAAACTTCAAAGCTAGAAGGGATGTGTTTTTAGATGGCAGAAGCTAGTAGGCATAATAACGTTTTGTCAATCACGAAATCCCCTTTTCTCTTCTTTACTCTCTCTCTCTCTATCTCTCTGCCTCCATCTTCCATTTTCTTCTACATAGTTTGACTTCCTCTTTATTCTCTTCCACTTAAACTAACACTTTGGGCACAGCACAGATACTTATTGTTATGTGTGTCAAAATACTCTCTATTATTCTATATAATATGATATTGTGTTCAAAATGAAATTCGTATTTTCAAGTGAATCTGAATGCTGTGCAATCGCTCGAGTATATATGCATATACAGTGATGTTATCTTTGTAGTCATTGTGTATGGGACACGATATTGATATTGGGTAGGAAATGATATGGAAACCAAAGCAAACCAAGTCCAGTAAAGGAGTCAGGTTGTTTGAGTTCAGTTTATTGAGCTAGTGAAATAGACGAGTGGAGCTATACATACATAGTATCAACTATGCAGGGTAACTTCAAACTCTACAGTTAAAATTGATTTGTTATACATACATGTAGTGGGGGATGGTAGGGAATGCTTGTGGAAGGAGAAAAGTGCAGGATAGGAAACAATTTTCTTTTACAGGCGCAACATCCAGACGACTCTTGTAAAGGGAAGGAAAAGAACTGTTGGTGTAACAACAAGTACCACAACTTGTATACTGACACAGATGTGTAACTGTTTACTGGCTTTCACTGCACATACAAAATGTTCAGCGTTCACGCACAGATCGTGTTCCTATCCACATTTATATTGTCAGTTCCAGGAGAAGTTGATAATAACAATGTCATCTCGCCTATACATTGTGAACTTAGTATAACTATTCCTGAAAAACGTATACTTGCATAATGTGCAAATACAATTACGCATACGAGTGCTCTGTATGTATTTACATGTGTACATTCATATACTTCAGACGCATGCATATGTCAGGACGGAAAGTAATGTGATGTAGTTATAAGAAAAGCATGAAACTAGAGACGATAAGTACAACGGTGGTTTCTCTTTTGTATGAACGCTTTATATAAAACAGTAGTATACATGTATGTATAACGAATGTGAATATAATGAGTGTTGAGCACACCGTGTTTTGGCTACAAAAGGTACACGGTTTTTTTAACTTTTTTCATCTCTCTGGTCTTCCAAACTTTACCTGGACCGTAGGAGTTTTTCAAGAATATTATCATTATTATGTTTATACAGTTTTTTTGAAAGTTGTACTTTTATCTATGAACAGCGAAAGCTGAACTTTGAGAGACGTTAAAACTTACTTGTATATTATGGAGGTCGGATATGAAGCAGTAACAAATTCGTTTAGTTTCACGCCAGTTCCAGGAATTTTCCAGTGGCAACTTTATTTGACTGTCAATGTACATTTTTCATTTTTCCAAAACATATGGCACTTATTGTTTTATTTTTCCGTCATTTCCTTCTCTTAGTTTCCCATTTTTCAAGTAGGACGACAATTCAATTTTGACAAATTTATTTCAGTTTATTTAGCAATACTTGAAAATTCTTATATAATATTTCTGTACAGAAAATTTCACAGGATTGCATAGAAAATTGAAACAGCATTCCATGAATAAACTCCATGTCACTCTGATAGATTTCAGGCGGTATCTGAAAATTCCAAGAAACATTTTGTATAAACATAGTAGACACAGGTATTATGAAATCGCCAACAATATTATAATGTGATGCGTTGATAAGGGAACCTTATCTGCTCCTAAAAAGAGTTGAAGTGATAGAAAGCAGTTGTAAGTAGACTTTTACTTTTCCCTTTTATCCTGTGTACTGCACATACGTACATGTATTTTTTTTTAAACGAGAATGCTCAAGCCAACTCACGGCATATTCTAGAATAGGCATATGTATTCTTGGTTTTTTCAACAGGATAAATTGTCGCATCTGACAACAAACATATCCGATCTCCCTCAGAATGAACGACTCTGAGTATCATGCAGAGAGTATCTCTCAAGGTGTTTTATCTGCGAAATGGTATGTTTTGTTTATTTCCCAGTAAAAGAAAGGAGACCAAGACGAAGACAAGTTGAGACAATTTATATTGATACGGAAGACTACGGGGAAATGTAGGGGAGGGGTAAAACAATCCCTTTGTTTCCCTTCTGCTGTCCTCCTATTTATTTTGTACTACCTGGCCGAAACATGAACTTTATACGGTTTCGTATTAGATTTCACGCAGTTTTGTGCATGTAAGTAAAGCATTTTCTGACTGTGCAAGCATATTATAGAAACAAAATGGCTCTACGTTATGGTGGCAAGTGAATCGCAAAATTTTGCCTGAAATTCACCATCAGCAGTGTGTCCTAATTAGAAACGTTCTCCCAAAATAATAATAATTAGGCGTTTAAATTTTGCAGTCGTATCCTACTCTCCCTCTCTCTCTCTCTCTCTTTCCAGGGAAATGTACGAGTCAGGCTAACAAGACAGGCATGAAAAGTGTTCAAGGTTCTGACTTGTGACTGCAAATGTGACTGTAGGTAGATGTGGCTAATTAGAAGAGGTGGCATTTTTTACTTAGTTCTCCATTTCGACGGCTTTGTGATGATATCTATACCCAGGCTGTAATAACAGAGTCAGAGCTGTGCTATCGATTCTGCTGGATTTCGAATTGCTGAATTAATGAGGAACGTCTTACTTATATGTGTGCATGGGATTAATGCTTGCATGTACCTACATATATTCATGTAGAGATCCCTTATTACTGGTTACTACTAACTACAGTACAACTGGCGAAAATGCTGCCAACTGTCTGTTTCTGATAGAACACCACATACAAGAAAAATAATGATACCAAGTGGTTTTTGGTAAAGTGGGAGCGATTCTATTTCTCGTTTGTACTCGGATACTTTCCCCCGCATTAACGTGTGCTACAATACATGTAATATACATACATTTTTATCTATCTGTGGTAAAGTATTTGTATGGTGTGTGCAGTATCATTGGGGTTTATTAGTAGGCCTCTGTTTATATTCTTTATTATTTGCCATACACTCCTTAGCTGTAACCACATACATGTATATTGTATGTTTTACTGTTATGGTTGAGTATAACATCATTAAGTATCACATGTACACAAAGATGGAGGCTCAGTTATTTACAAGTAAAAGGGATTTTTCTCCACTTTTAACCCACAAGCCAGACCATGTAACGATATGAACAGGGCATTTTCTCCTATCCAAAACTTAAATGAAAATAAATTTTCGTTTATTTTCTCCCATCGAAAAGTTCATTGGATTAATTTGATTCATAAGTCTTTTCTACTTGCATTCACTATTTGCGTTTTGGGTTTAAATACGGGGTGTGGGTTTAAATAAAAAAGATGGAGGAATATCGGCAAAGGAAATACGTATATTTCGCATATGTACGTTTTTTTGATCTGATTTTGTAATTGAAACCGGGTCATTGGAAATCTATCGGCTCCTCTACCTCTGATTGATTTACGACTATAAGGCAGTTTGGAAAATAGATATCTTAGTACCGTGAATTGCTTCAAAGTTCTACAGACGTTTTTTCTCTAAATTTCCATTAGAGAAATAAATATTGAAACAAGGAAAGGGAATGTGTGGTAAGTATAATATGTAATGGATCTTTTGTTCATCAGTCGACATTTCCGGGAAAATCAATGTGCCCCGTATTGTACGTATATGTATGTACATTGTACATGTGTGGTCGTGAAAAAAGAAGAATGTCTTTAGTGTCTTTGGAAGGAGGCCGATGGAAAGCTTGGAGAGAAAGCGAGAGGATGTATTAGATTGTCAATGCATGTGAATGGGAAAAGAAAGCATAGTTACAAGTTAGCAGGGTGGATTGACCTCAATATATCTTTTTTTGGTGACAATTTGTGTCTGCGGTTTGTACACAGGCACGTGCCATTCTCAACCCCTCATAATATTGCGTAAACCCACTACCATCCCTCACTAATATTTTATTTTATGTGTCATAAAAATTACAGCATTACCGCTGGTTTTCACTGTCTTCCGTCTATTTTTTTACTTGGTTGCACATATTATGTATTGAATACAAAGTATATACAATGTCCATGCTTTTGAGTATTACGTACCGTAAAAGCTCAAATAGTATAACTGTACTATGACTCGAATGTTGAGCCATAGAGTATATGTACATGTAATATATTCAAACGGGCATTTCTATGGTGGGTAACACTATCAAAAGGAGTAATACTAATTGAACTTATACGGTATATGTATGTAATATATAGTGCTATTACAGATTATATATTACAGAATCATGTGATTGCAACGATGCGCTATCCTCAGAGGGAAGTAACATTTTCCGGACGTTTGGGGTATTTTGAGCGAATCTTGTCCTTCATTGCTCCTGTATAACGTGTCCGATCCTTGTTCCCTCACATCAGATTCTACATCAATGAACTCTATAGTGATTGGGATGTTGATATTTCTACAAAGAAAAAGTGCCAGTTTGAATTTTTTTCACAAAGCGTTCCCGTAGAAACAGATTGCAAGGGATTCATCCATCCATTCAAAAGATAAAAGACGAAGCAGAGATAGGAAAGTATGACACATGTGTATTTTATATGCTCTGGGTTCACTTTCAAGAGTAACTGGTTAAATGGTTTTGAAAGTGAGGAGAGTGCTGGGAAGAGCATTAAAACCCATTAGATACATACGCAGTTCTTGCTTGTTGTTGTTTTGCTTTCATTTTCCTACTTTCACTTTTCCATTTCCTCCGTAATATTAAATGTTTAGGTTGGCTGGTTACGGTTGTTATTTTTGATACGCTGAGGGTCGTTGGGTCGCCTCATTCACGGTACGTAAATCTATATAAGGGCTCTAAAAGGGTGGAAATGTTGAGGCTTTCAAGTTACACATTACACATACATATATACACAATAGTATATGGTCTTTTGTACTAACTGAAAAGGAAGCTGTGGGTTACCCTTGTATGATGTTATTTTACACATGAAACGCATCTCACAAAGAGTGAAGTGGGATGGGAGAGAAATAGGGACGAAGACAACAAGGAGGACGACAAAAAAGAGAGAAAGTCAAGATTATTTCGATATGTTCCAGCTCCAGCTCCAACAATAACAGTCCGAATACAAAATGCAGGGAAAGGAAACCACACGCCAGCCTGAAATTTCCCACTATCTTTTTTTGTGTGTAGAATACAGTTGTTTCTATCTTGTATCTTCTTCCCAGTTATTCGATTGTCCGAAGTGTCCGGTACACACACACACACACACACGACCGACATTGAAACAGTAGTAGTACAACCTATTCCCTTTCTTTCTTTCTCTCGCTCTCTCTCTCCCTCACACACACACACATTCACATTGTTCTCGCGTTATACGGCGAATTCATATAGACGTGTGTAAGAAATTGTGCTCTGTTGGTGCATATACATAGATATTCTTATCTAAAAATAGTTGGTTCTATTTCTATTCTCTGGAAATCCGTTGTCGCTTTGTACCATTTCTTGAAGATTGGGCCCCATGTATTTGTGTTCTTGTTACATTAGGTGCATAGTACAATTGAGATTTCAGATAGTATCTTGATATTGAAAAGAAAATACCAAATGAAATTTTTGTGCATTCTGGCAGTTCTCACGAGGGGGAAAACTTGCGTGATCAACACTATATCCGATTTATGGTTATAATGTCAAATCAGTTTTTGCAGTGTGCCTTTGTGAAGTACTCAGGACCGTAGTTTTGATCCATTTGAATTCAGGCACCTCTGGTTCAACCTTCACTATAATGTGTAGAATAACATTACACATAGGAACTTTGGTTTTTACGGATTTTAGAAAGGCTCCTTTCCACATCTTCTACTGGTTGAAGGACTGGGTCGTCACAAGGGTCAATACTATAAAGAATTAAAATCAACAGTTACTCTTAATGTAGCCTGTTGTTTTTGCTAAAGCCTATAGGGTTTGCATGCAAATGGTCAAAAAGGGTTCCACAGAGACCTCGTGAGTTTTTTACGATTTGTCGGTTGTAACAACTTTCTTTCCAACTACCAACGATCATGTGGTAGAATAAAGTCATTCCTTATATTGTCTCTCGTTTTCGGTTTCTCATTCTTTTGTGACTACTCATTTCATTTTTATAGGTTGACTTCTATTTAGTTTTTAGGCTTATATGTAATGACTTTTTTAGGCGGCTTAAACGACTCTCTAGTTTATAAACGACTTAATAGGTATATCCGAATTCCTCCAACATGTACTGAAGCGTAGATGTGTATACATTATACATACGTACTACAGTTGTTTTGTACGATTTGTGTACTACACGTATACATATTATTAAGCATGTTGTGCCTCTGCCTCTCTGCATCTGAATCTGAGACGGATGCTTTTCTCTTGAACAAACTAGCAATCCAGTTTTCTAATGTTTTTAGTGATATCTATTACGGGGGTAACGCATGGTTGTGATTCGTGGAGAGTTTTACTCCCGTTTTTTTATTCTTTTTGTTTGTGACAGCATAATACATTTTCTCATATCTGTGCTCTTTACTTTCCCTTCTAACACAATCACATAGTCACCTCTGTGGGATAACGATTATAAAAGAGCCAGTGATGAAAACACGAGTACGTACTCCAATACTCTAATGCTGCACAGCTGAACCGTATAGGTTTACACACACATGTAGAAATGTATATGAAAATGCGAGTATTTTTGCGATGTGTTTTTCTATGGAAAAGTGGTTGGTTAAACTTCAAGCGACGAGATATTTGGTGCCATTAAAGCAGAAAGAAAGAGCGAGAAAAAATTAATAATATGGATTGTGTGATTGTGTTTGCGGTAGTAGGGCGAGAAAAGGCACAAGCGGGCGATAAATATTTTCTTGACATAATTGTGATGTATGTTTGGTTTGTAGGGTTGGTATATGGTATTGCTTTAGTAAGGGAGACATTCATCTGAGTTCACTCGCGACCGAGTTTTAACACACATATGAGCACAGTGCACACACATATGAAATATAAAAAAATGATTGTTAGATCCCGGTCGTGTTAGAAGGTACGAAGCTTGGGAGGCAATTGCAAGTTAATTGTATTTTTGTAAGCTGAAAATAGTATCATACGCAAGATTGTCTACGATAATAGAGAACGGGCTATCAGATTATATGGAGCAACCAAGGAAGAAACAAAGGAAGAAATTTAATACGTAACTACGTGAAATGCCGAGGATGAAGGAAAGCGGAGGAATTATTTATTAAAGAGTCTGTAGGGAGAAAGTGTCAGAGGCTGAGGCAGTACCGCTGTATTGGATAGTGTTGTATTGTATTATATTGTATGAGAGGATATTGTTTGTTTGTTCTTTCCTTTATCACTGCCCTCCGCATACTCTTTCCTTTCTCTTTATATTAGAGCCATCCTTCCTTTTTCTCTATATTAATTTGGCCGTGATCCATGATTGTTTTAGCGAGGTTTCACACACCGTAAAAACATTATTTTTGCAAGTAGCTATTCCGACGTGATTCTCGCCCTTTTCAACTCTTCGTTTCGCTCTTCAATTTTCAAGTTATTGCGCATTTGATTATACAACACTTTCAAGAATTTTAAACAGCCAAGAGGAGTTGATCAACTTTCAGAAGATAATTGTAAACTCAAGTTGTATTGAGCGTTTTCAAGAGACTCTGCGATTGAAATTAATTATTTTTACTTAAAGTGTGCTATTTGAGTCGCATAATATCGAAGAAGACAAAACACCAATAAAAAGTTCTTTAAATTGAAAGGAAACTACCTACTAAAACTCAAGATCAATTTATAGTCTATGCCAAACCACCTTACTATATACAATGCGACTACTCTCAGTACTGATAGTTTTCTGTGCTCTTTGTTGTTTGTTCAGTCCGAAGGATTGAATGGTAATACAGCATTCGACTTTTTTTGTTCAACTTTGTGTAGGAAGGGTGAAAAAAGTAGATAATAGACAATGTACATGATCTAGACACACTAAAGGAATTGCTTAAAAGCCGAAAGATTTTTACTCTTGCAGAGACTCCGTGTGGCGAGAAAAAGGAGCACTTTTTCTTGTCACTATATATTAGCAATATACAGAAGAAAGTATACAGCCAGATATACAGATGCAAACAGTAGCACATGGACCACCTTCGGGATTACGGGAATGAAGGAGAGTGATTTTTTTTCTGCAAAGAAACTAAGCTAAACTAAACTTCTTCATTCTGGGAGATTCTTGGAGATACTTTGAGGATGGCTCTTTTATGTACTTCTGTATACTCTCTCCATATAGATTGTTACAGTATTTCAGGATTCCACGTCAAAACATCAAATAGGATAAGTAGAGAAAATATATATAGAATACAAAGGAGAAAGTGAGAAACTTAACTTAGGTGTGCTATTGCTAACTGTTGCGAATGAAAATCATGATGAAATGAATGGACTCCAAAGCCACAAAACGGGAAAAAGACTGACGTTTTGTTTATGTTTAACACGTTCAAAATAATATTCTATACATTTATGAATGTTTCACACTTCAAATTTGGTATGAACCAGGAGAGATGCTTCTCCTTTGCTGAAAATGTGACTTGTAAGGAGCAAAACGAGTGGAATACGGGGGAAGGTAAAATGAACCCGAACGTTAGTTTGGGGGGAGACGTGAAGTAAAAAAAGCGTACAATACACATACATATTATGTATTGTACTAAAGGAATTGAGTCGAATAAAAAGTTGTGAAAATAGAAAATATGAAAGACGAACTTTTATATTTGAGACTCGAATATAATTATCATTTTAGTTTTTTCTTGAAAAGATTTAATTGAAATAAATCTAGTGAGCGCTGAAAGATGCGAAATAAAAGGGAATTTTTTTTTCTTGATTGGGTTTTAATTTTTGTCGGAGGAACGAGGTTACATGCTCATACAGCTTGCATTCTATTTTTATGACGTTCTTTTTTACTAATCCTATTTGATTGCATGGAATAAATCGCCGAAATTCGCGCAATTATGTCGATCTGCATTTTATACGGATTTAATGAGTTTTTAAAAGCTTGAACTCCAATAGTTTTCCTGAAAACTAGAAAACACATTGAATATGCATTCCAATCTGCCTGTCGTGAGCTACATAACAACCAGTATGCCTGGGTAATACGCTGCGGAAAAATGCATGCACATTGCACATACATTCCTTCATTTTTACATTGTTAATGAAGTCTCATCTAAATTGATTCCAGGATTACAACATGGATTTTTTGCAAAATTGGCAATGAGAAATGCACAGGCTAAGACAGTTATTGAGGAAAGACAAAATGAAAACAAAGGTTGGAACACACTAATGATAAACTATTGTTTTACACCTGAACGCAACTGTAAAAGTACTCTCTCTCCCTCTTTCTCTTTGGCTTTCCCTTTCCCGTGTTTTATCATATATAATCGTATTTATCGGTCATGTATGTCAACTCAATTTTATTATTGAAAAATATGGTAGTATACTATCAATGAAAATTGAACGGGCCTTTTCAATTGATCCAATTTCGTTCAACCACAAGTTTTTATTAGCTTTTCTATTCTTTTCTATTTGTATTTATTATCCTGCTTGTAAAACCATAAGCATTTTGTTATATTTTTTGGATTTTAAAAGGATGCCGTTTTTGGAACTGCTAAAATGGAACTGGGGGATTTTTATTACATATGGGATTTTACTTCATATACGTAGCTAGCTATGAAGGAAAAAATGACGAAAAATAATGAGATTTAATCCGAAATTCGGAGAGCACACTTGCTATATATCTATGAATTGAATATCGAACGGAACAAAAAAGACACATAGTAACTAGTAATTGGGAATCCAGAGTGGAGAATTTACTACGCTCAGACAACCTTTATTATTACGTATAGCAGCGAAAGGGAAGAGTAGAGCAAAATTGACACATTATTTTACATGACAGAGTCAGATTGAAGATTTCCTTTTGTGTTTCACGATTAATGAAGACTTGAATGTAGATATGGTTCAAACCTCCTCTTTGAATCAAATCATATACTAAAGTGTAAATAAAAGAGTTGTACTTATGTAGAATGTAGAACGTGTGTAGGATAGAGTGGAACTGAGAAAGTCAAGATAAATATTGAATTGTAGCCTACCAGCCAAGTATAACATATTGCGCCTTTCACTTTCTTTCGATTCACATATTCTGAGAAATAGTGTCTCTAAATTAAATGCCAGTCAATGGAAACAACATTAGATGCAATATTTGCCAGATTTTCGTACGTATTATACATACACATGTTCATATTCTCGTGCGTGTGGGTTATCTACGGCCAACCTATATATTGTATGTTTCTAATTTTCCAATTTAATCTTTATTTTTGCTTGTTATCTACCAACTCGTACACCTGGAACGCGCAAGTCCGTTTTATGCATGAGAAATTTCTCTTCATAAAGTTTGGGGATGAATTTTCCGAAATTTTTCAGTAGAACTTGACATTGTTTTCATTATCCTCATTCTATGTACAAAAATGATGGCATAAATTGTATATAATATACATGTAATTTTACGAATAACTATTATTAACTGCTCATTCTGTACAGCTGAAATGAAAATTTAAATTTGTGCATAACATATTATCTAAGGATTCTGTTTTAATTATTATTACTATACCTACCTACATGGGTATATTGTGCATTAAGATGATCTTTAAGCTTTCATACTTTTGTATATTAATGGTAAATTGCATCAGTGTTAATTGTTGCTGTAAATGCGCTTGCGGTATGTTTTTACGCAGTAAACTCGGTTTTTGAACTGCGCTCTAATGACTCATTTTTCTCTGGATTCCAGGAAATGAAGAGTTTGTCGATCATTCAGGGTCGAGTCGTACCTTAATTGACCCAAATCGTCGCAAGTTAATACGACGAGCTAAAATGAAGTCCCTCCGTATATCGGTATGTGTTTACATTATGACCATTTTTTAAATATACTTATTAATTATTGTAACTTTGTTTTGTAACAAGTGAAATTGGATTTTGACTCAAAATTATGAACCCGTTTGAATTTTCTTTTTGTTATAGGTTGCTATTGTGGCCACCTTTTTAATATGCTGGACTCCTTACTATTCCATGATGATTGTTACCATATTCATCGACCAACAAGTGAGTATTAAAATTATATATATGTACCATGAATGCATATGCAAGTATATATACAAATACTGAGAGAAAATGTAGGCAATTAATTTCTCAAAATACATAATGGGTATCTGATGATGCTGGTGATGGTGATGATGATGATGATAGGGAAGATATTCGAAAATCCTCCAGACAGGATCCAAGCATGGTTATTAATGGAGAAGGACGTATTGATATTTGAAACTGGATAGACATGGAATTTGCATTACAGTGTCATATAACTTTTGTGCTTTGCAAGCTTGGATGAATAACCTTCCATTCTCCTTTATACGTCCCCCTCTTCCTTCTCTTCCGTTATCCTCTTAATTTTCTAGAGTTTCTCTCTCCATGCTCCAGTCTTCCAATAGCACCAACTTAACCATCAATTTTACCGTGTGGCTTTCACCTTCCTTTCGCTTTCTGTCTCCGTGGACTCATTGTACTCTCAACTACAGTATAATAGACAATAGAGTACAATATACAATGTACAATAGGGTAAAGTGAATTAGGAATCTCAAGCGTACATCCTTTATCCCGTCGTCCTCGACGTCCCAATGATTCCCCATGTAGAATGAAAAGCAGACCAGACTGGATAGACTGTAAATATCATTGTTGATAAAGTGTACTGCTGTATGTACACTATTCTATTGTCGTGGATCTACAGTTTAATTTCAGTTCTTCGGCTCAATGCTGTGGTGTCATGTACAAATTTCTGACCATAACAACTAGTTTTACCTCGATCTCTCTTTGTCTCCATTTTCTAAAATCTATGAAATTATACGTTGATAAATTATCAAGACAGGAAAGGACACAATCGGGAAAACAAAAACCGGCAATCTAATGTTACACTGGAGTTTTTGAAGATGCTGCTTCTTTAGATTAGATGGCTAGTTAGTGATGTTTCACAATAACTTCAAAGAATATCCTCCACAATGAAAGATTTATGTTATTTGGTAGGCCAACGAAAAAACGCAAGGACCGAAGGGTAAAAAATGAAAATCTTAAACAGTTTGTTTCGCTCAATGCCAAACCTCACGTTTACATGTATGTACAATATTATGAACATGTTGTGGAAGTTTTACTCTGTAGTTAGGTTCTCCGAGTGTGATAAAACAACTTTCACTTTTAGTCTGCTCTTGTCTCTCCGGCTTCTCATTTTGGCAAATTATACGGTGTAAATACGTTGGGAAATTCAACGAAAAATTTCCATATGTCACTGATGATACTTTATGTAGATAGATTATTACGCAGACAGTCTTTGGTCTATGCATTCACTGTGTAGTTAATTATACCAAGTGAGAAGAAATGAATAAGTAATTTTAGACAAAAACATGTTAGCTAAGTGTTACATCTTATATGTACACATGTATCCTACGTATGTGAACCTATTGCCGCACACTTTGTATTTGGTATACATAGATAAGATACATAAAATCGCCCATGCTTCTCTCCAAAGCCCACTGTGTATAGAATATGTGAGATGTGTAAGTAGTACGGAAATTATTTAGTTTTGTAGAGCCAAAATCTGTCCAAATGTTGTAGCTATAGCTACATATTCTGTATAGTCTGTCTGCTGTATATTCATATCATAGTATTCTCCCCTTCGTAATATTATGTTGCATAATATGCTTAAATTAGGCATGTATCCGGATAATTTTCTTAATGAACGGTGTCATGTTTATAGTAATTAAGTGTATCTTGAGAGATTGAGTAGACACAAATTTTATTTCCTCGTTGCACTATACACTATAAACATTACAAATGGATTCACAAATAGATGTTATAGCTGCATTCAGAGTCACAACATTATCAATAATCATGTTGTCTCAGAAGCATGAACACTATATTATTGCCTCTTATAGTTATTGTAATGTGAGTGAACGTTATGAATTCAAGTGAGCATAGTTAAAGGGCATTTTCTTTACAGGATGAGACGAATCCTAAAAATACGCCTTTGGCATACAGTTTAGTAGCAGTGATTGTATTATTGTCTTCATACCCTACATAAAGTTGTTTTATTTAGTTGATAAAGTAATTGCGTGGGCGAAACGAGAATAAAGAAAACAAACGTCAAAGTTTCATAACTTTCCGGTTATGAAACTGGTTCCTTTACCTAATTCACATATTATATACTTCCTCTTTCTTTTGCATGTGAACTCACCGCAAAAGTGGTGAAATATATCATAGTATGTATAATATATTATTATAGTACACAGAAAGATTGACATATTAGTCTCTCGTATTCCATATTCTTGATGCTCCTCCCTTTGTCTGATGAATAGTATTGTGGGAAACTCAACAATAAATGGTATGGGACCATGTACATTGTACATATTACGTCATCAAAAAAGTCGGAAAT